>JAHZNA010002849.1:0-52377 GCA_027743935.1 Sinodicranocentrus sp. ZH6 | reverse complement strand
ATTTCTTACATATCGCAGGTCACACTTTATTTCTTATATTAAGCATTACCTTAGCTGATCCTGTTCATTAATGGTACATCCATTATTTAAACGCAACCTTTCTATCATAATTGAGCTCAGTTGAAAATCATCAGCTACGTCCGTACCGTCAAAAACTGTCTCCAACCTGTAAAGTTTACCCCTACCATTTTTTTAAAGTGAGTAAAATTTAATAACTAAATCTTAGATAGAATTTGGTTGAAATAAAATCAATCAATTTTAAATTTATTCTAAGCTCAAATTACGGCATATTTTTTTTCAAGACAAAGCGACTTCTTTGAATTTTAAGAAACGATCAATCGACAAGACTTAATTTTTGAGAAATGGATGCAGAAAGAGGAGTACAGATACTTCTGCCAAACGTTGTTACGAATGATTTGTAAAAAATTTAAACGCTTAAAACACTACATAACCCATAAATAGGGTATAAAATTTCGGTGAAGTTTGAGAAATTTACCCCCAACGGAATCGGCTTGCATCAGTTAAAATCAGTTCCATGGGCAATGATTAGGTATATTTGTAATACAAATATTCAACGGGCAACAAGATTTTCATGTAAAAATTTGAAAGTGTAACCTCTACATGTGCATGTCTGGTTTTTAAACGGACGAAGCTTGTAACTCGATGACAATAGAATATAAATTTCTTAATTGTCAGATTTTTCTTTCGATTTTAAACATGACAGCCAATCAGCAACCACGTAAAATAAAATTGGCAACCTTTACATAATCAGAGCTCAGAACTTTAACAACAAAAATTCCTCAAGAACATTTTATAAATAAACTTTAAATCTAAAAAGCCAGAAAGTATTCTTCTCATCTTACAAAAATGATAAAATTTATTGAATTGAAGAGTTTATGCAATAAAATGCACATAAGATACAGCCTTGCTTAGGGGTTAAGTACCTAAAATGCTTAGAGATGATGTTTGGATGAAACACAAGGTCGGAACAAGAAACGCGATATATTGTAATATAATAAATTACTGCATTGACGCATTTTACTTGGTATGATTCTGTAGGGACTCTTACATTTATACAGGATTTACTGAGTATTATTGCTTATTCGACAAAACATCTTTACAAGATTTGTTATTTATTATATAGTGAGCTTACCACAGGAGCATGGAAATTGCTTTGAAGGGTTTCATTAGAATCGTCTGCATCCATTAAGCCTCTCCAAGCGCAACGAAGAAAAGGCCGGATTCACTCTTCACTAATCACAGGATCTAAACTCTAGTTTATACACTTTTAGTATACATATTAGGAGGATTTTTACTACGAGACGAACGAACGATATTACGAACGAAGTGCTTTCACAATTCACTCGCTTACATTTGTACAACTTTGAGCACAGTTTCTTTTGCTGAGGTAAACTTAATGATACACACTACTAGACCCACTAGAACAGTTTTACACTTTACACATTCAAATGGAAAAACACACAAAAAAGGTTCTATCCTCTCTTTTGATTTTCCTCATGCGGCATTTGCATGGAGTGACGGCTAGTTTAGCTTTGGAAGGAAATAAGTAGTGCAATCGGTTAAAGTCTTTCTTTATATTCATTCACACTATTGAGTCGAGCGAGGTTGAGAGAGCCTTGAGAGTAGCTTTAGCCTTGGTCCTCATGTTAACAACTTTTTAAAAGAATTGGCTCCTCTTCTTTGGAACTGAGAGAACGTGTCTGTTGCAGTTGCAGCACACTCCAAAATCAATAGTTTATGTGTGGATTTTGAAATGGGAAGTATGATTGTGGTTTCCGTTCGATAAGTTTGTGGGAACATTGGGGTTCCCCACTAATTATTATCAGATGCTATTGCAATATGCCCCAAACATATTCCAATAAAAATCTGTGAAAGAAAAACATCGGTATTTACTCAATCCAGCATTTCATACTGTGGAATAAAAAACCGGCAAACATTATTGATTTGATTCCAAACCTTCAATCGATAATTTTGGAATGCTTGGAAATGCTCTAAACGTAAAGATGATAATTTAAAATCCGACAATAATAGTCAAAGATTAAAAACGAGTTAGATAGAGTTAGCCCGATGTATTTGGAATTGACAAATGTTTATTCGACAATTTGTTGTAAATCGCGTAAGGTACAAAATGGAAGTCACTGCGTTAGCATACTATTTAGCATATACTTGAGGAATCATGATGATAATGATGTCTTGAAAGTGGCCCTGTTTCTTGAGGAATGTGTGAGAGAATGCTTACACCAAATACTAGAACAATAGTTGCTACTTCACTTCACACTATTTGCATACACGATAGGGAGAAATACGCTGATATGCAGAATGCACCATGCATGCGACAATAAATATATGTTAGTCCTGCATTTCATTGTACGATTCATATAATGCGTTTTACTTATCACATTCCTTTTAAACCTTTTATGGAGCACTCGTCGACTTCAAATAAGTGCAGAAAAGATGCAGAGAAACAACTTTTTAATCAATGTAGCATTCAAAGAGACACACTGGTAGTGTGTTACAATCATGTAATGAATAAATAAATTGTAAAAATGGAAAGCACGAAAGAAAAACGTATAATATGCATTACATTATGTTGATGCAGTCCATTGGCTTCAGGCTTCACACAGTCAACTATGTTCATTTCACCACTGTCATGCAGATAAACTACTTTTAAAAAAATGAATGAGGATATACCAGAAGCAGGTTGTTAGTCTTTGTTAGAATAATAAAATAATCAACAGAATCTTAGATACAAACACAAGGCACATCCATCCTGAAAGTAGGCTGCGAGGGCAGTAAGTGAGCCAGTGTCTACATAAAAAATGCGATGTGTTATGTGGACGTTTACTAAGTTGAATACGTTCAAACCGGTGTCTTTACCACTTTGTATTTATTCTTTGTATTGAAAATGCACTTGGTCACAATTCATTCAAAGGCTCTTGATGGTGCTGGTATGAGAATGACCAAATGATGTCCCTAATTTCTCTATTGCTCTGTCGCAGATTTGAGACGTCGAGATGATGAGAAAAGTATGATAATGAAAATGAGGAAGGAATGTTGTATGATGAAATTCATCCATAAAATATTAGCTTTTGTGATGAGCCTTCGTTCGTCCCTGAGTACTAATCTTGCTGCGTATGTATGCATTATTAAAAGTTATAAATATAAAACATGAAATACTCATATTTTTTTACAAACACAAATGTGTACAAAATAACAAACCCTAAATATTCAAATGAAGAGTGATGATGAAGAGGAGTGACCAAACCGGATGCATTATACAACTGGATTCAACTATTCCAGGAAATGCCCGTGGGAAAGTTTTGCTGTTTTTGTCATAATAATATCCATTCTTCCACGAGAAAATGTGGCTGCTGACCCGAGGTTACATAACACAGACATGGCTCACAGAAGCTCAAAAATTATTCTACATTCTTAAACCTGTGTTTGCTTTCACACGCTTAAACAGTTAAACCGTACGACGTTACACAAGTTATTTTGATGCAGAGTATAGAAGGTTTTTTTTAGTATAGAGACGCAGGTAACAGTAATGATACTTTACCTTTGTATGCGTTCAAAAAATTCAAATTGTATGCACCTTGGACAGCTCAATCGGGCATGATACATTTTAACTCCAATCAAACTGAAATGTCTGACAAAATCATAGTTTATTGGAACAACAATGGGGTCTTTAAAAAATTGATTTAGTCGTATAGTATTGTTATGTGAATGATTCAAAAGCAATATATTGATGAGCAAGAAAATCTTAATTCCTACGATTAGCAATAATCATGAAAATCTCTTGGATAAATGCAAGGCTCTCTGAATATAGAATAACTTATTTAATTAAATGTGCACGGAATATTTGTGGCACGTGAATATGCTAGAGGATCAATGAATCTATAATTATCATCGAGCAGCAAATTACACTCCACATGAGCGACTTTAAAAATTCTATAAATGCGAATACCGTAATATGTAGAAATGGTGAGTAAAAAGCACTGGTGAGTATTACCTGGGTTTGAACACGGCTAAAAGTAGAAACTACGAATTCGTGGGGGGAAAAATGTACGAAAACAAACTTCTCTTATAGATTCGCTAATTGTATCCAACAAATGTAGGAAGCGGACAAAGTCCTTGGAAAGGTATTGCACAAAAACACTCAAGTCACACACAATCTGAAACAGATATAGACACCTAAGCTTTAAAATTTTCCAAAGACTGATGCAATTTATTCTAAAAATCTGTTGACACCTTCTTTTAGTTTAAAGAAAAAAATGATAATTTTTACGGGATGGTTGGAGTACATTGACGAGAATAATGCACAGCCATATCGCTCACGGTATAAACTCACAACGCTGTCCACTATAAAGAAATGTAAAATCATCTTCTAGGAGGAGGATTCTTTGAGTGTTCTCAGCTGTAAGAATTGACGTACATGCATACGCATTACGGTAATCATGAGAATCGAATCGTGGTAAGTGTGCACAACAGTTTTGTTGCAATAAGAGAGCGGAAAGGTATATATTCCCACATTGAATAGGACAGGTAAAACTTTAGAAAATGATGAGAGTTATGCATGTTCACGATACGTGCATTTCGTATTCTTCCCACTTGTGCTCATACCTGTCCCTCCCTATAGTAGTGCCAACAATACAAAAATATATATATATGTATTTACTACTAGGGGTTTGTTCCATATAGGTAATCTGGGTAGGTAAAAAAAGGGTAGGCTTATACATATACTTTGAACTTTTGTGTATGTTACATTATCGTTTGGAAATAGGTACATAAAATAAACTTTTACACCTTAAAACTTTTAAGCTACGAAGGTATATGTTTGCTTGATGCTTGCACACAATACCACTACGAAGTACGAATCTACCTGTAATATACTGAAATTGCCTGCAACGCAACGCTAGGTTGGTGTAAATTTTACTGAATTTCGAATGGTCACCATCTATCCGCTAATGGGTATTATCTGTTGCATGTATTCAAAGAGATTTGTTGCACTTTTTTCGTGCAAACCGACACAATCTTCAAAAGCTCTCGGCAAGCTAAGTAACTAAAGAAAGGTATTCATAGATATTTACCAGGTAGATAGATGTATGTCGGAGGAACAGAAAACTCAAAGAATTTCAGCTACTAGCTAGCTTTTTCTGACTGAAACATACGGCGAAACGAAGGGAAAAGCGTTTTTGTTTCAGAATGGTGGTGTGGCGAACTGCTGTTATAGTGAACTTACGTGTGAAACTCTTTGGTTAGATATCTGTAGTAGAATTTTAAAAAAAACTGTACAGTAAATGCATTATAATAATATACCTCAAAAACGGTACTACTTTAAATGACATGGGGTTGGCATTACAAACAAAAGATTTTGGCAGTGAATTTATAAACCGTACCGTACTCATTATGCGCCAAAACATAAGTATTGAGGTATACCTGGTAAATTTTCTTTGACATCCTTTTTAATCTCAGAGATGTACAACGTTGTTTATAGTTGAAACTGGAATTTAAAATTTATGAATTACCCCAATTGCAAAAAAAATATGATTCAAAAGGGAGATACTAAAAAATGTAGCAACTTGTCCTCTATAGTTCTTGATTCTAATACGATTAGAAAGTGGGAGTGTAGGACTATATATGCATCTAAAATTCGAACAGTTATGACGGAAATTGTCGAAAGGTCAGTCGATGATTTGGAGCTTCACGAGATGAAATAAAATCTTTGTTTTCTCCAAAGTGCGGAATTATGTCTTCCTATTTCAATCATGCTGCTCGTGCTTCTTCATATATTCTCACTTAATTGTATGCATAAATTCTTTTATATATGAAGTAATACAGCATGGAAAAATAAACGAACTCGTTACTGCACAGGCTACATTTATTTATCGGATATAAAAATGCCTTTCACATCATATTCGATCTTAAAAACAGGGTAATAATGCTAAAGATTTTTTTTTAAATTCAATTATTAATTCCTTTCATGGAAAACATTTTCATGAAAAAGCACGATTCCATTTTTAACGTTTATAACCGCCGCCGCCGCCTCCTCCAAAGCCTGATCAAGTACAAAAAATACACAATTTATTGTCAAGGTCAATTTGATTAGAACCATGCACACCCGAATCCACCAACATTCTAAATTTAAATATGTACCTCCGCCTCCGCCATACCCTCCACTATAACCTGAAAAAATGTTGAATGGTTCATTCATTAAAAAAGCAGCACTCCAAACTCCAATCAAGTCAAAAATGAACAGCATGAAAATAGTTAATCTGTTATACCTCCGCTATATCCATATTTGCCATAACCTATGAAAAAAGAAGGAAAAATGTCATTCGGGAAAACTATCATTCTCAGCTATAACAGGATTAGGTAATAGATACTTCAGGTTGGTCATACTATCATGATGGTCGACCTGAGAACGCTGCGCAGATCTTTGTGAATGATGCACATTGCACAGCCCATGCCAACTCTAAAAAAATGCTCGGATCTAACTTCGAAAAGGTAGGGTACAATGCTAATGCTAAAATAATAATACATAATCGATTTCCAGCAACTCGAATGCGTTGGGCATGAATCTGAAATTTAATGTTTCTATAACATGCCGGGTGCACTAATTATACCTGGTACAAAGATATTAAACTAAATATATAGGCATATCACGCCCATGTAAAAATTACCCCCTCAAAAATAAATATGTGAAGCCCCTGTTGTTTATCACAAAGCTGAATTAGTAAACCTCTAATACAGTTTCTTTGATTTGATTTGAGTATCTACTTATTTACTAATCATATGCAAACATAACTTATTTGACTACAATTTTTTAAGTTTAAATCTAAAATCTTCCCAGTCAGTCTCTCTCTAGTTAACTATAGCTCACTGGCCTGGTACTTGGTACGCCTATTTTCTTAAACTGGATGTAAAATATAAGATTTGTTAAATTAATTATCAATAATTAAATAGGTTTAGGTTCTTATGTTCAAAGTCGAAATATTTTGGAAATGGAAATTTTGAACTAAAATCACAACATAACCAATTCCCTTCCTTCCGACTACTACGTATATCTGCATGGCATGTGCAAAATGTGCATGAAATTGAAAAGGTATACATGTATGCTATTCTAGTATGAAAGAACAAAGGAAGACTCAAGAGATAGTAGGAACAAGAAGAAGACCGACAATCAAAGATATGAAATACACAATAGAAATGGTAAGATTTTAAAAATAAAACTCACTTCTACCACCAAAACCGCCTCCCCCGCTATGACCTGTTAAATAGGGAAATTCTACAGCTTTTTTAAAGTTCCACCAAAGAAACAATATATATATAAATGGTTCAGAGGCACTGAGCAAATCATGCTTTCTAAAGTAAATAGTAAAATGGTCCAGATGACGCCCGATGTAATATTGGAATTTATAAATTGATCACAATATTTAGGATTCACCCACTAAGAATCTTAAATAGTCTTGTCATTAATGGGCAATTGTTTAATGCTTCAATACCTTTGAACCAACATCATATTAAAATAGTTAAGTTTAACGTTTACCACCATATCCACCACCACCTCCTTGATAACCTAAATGTTAAAAATTAACAAACCATACATAAGTAGATATATTATGTTATGTTGAATGGAAGGAGCTCAGCTCTTGCTTGCATTATATATATGAAAACAATCAATTGCTCAAAAACGGAAGGCATATACATAAATTGAAATAGAACAAGACCGTTTCCGAGAAATGAATATAATATTTTGACCGTTTTACTTGGCAAACTCTGCATGGACTATTTTCAAAAACTAAACGACTCGCAACTTCTTTTAGATGGTTTTATTGTGACTATTCCAACAACTTGAAAAACACGCAAAATGTCAATAGTAATACTACAATTTGACTTTCTATTGATTTGCGAAAACAGAATTTAAAACTTGAGCGGTATAGGTTGTATAGCGTTAACCAGCCGCTATACTTACGGAATTCACAGTTTCATTAAGAGCTGCAGCAGCTTCATAATTCATAATTCAAAACTATTCATAATTTTTTGTAAAATCAAAGACTCACCTCCATACCCCCCTTTGTAACCACTATATCCTCCACTACCCCCCCACCCGCCGCCTATAATAATAAGTGTACTGGTTTTAAGCCATGCCTTTCAGATTTTAAATAAAATTTGAAAATCTTACCTCCTCCATAACCTCCTGCTACTGTGCTTGTAATCATGAGCACACTTACGACAAGGGTAACCTACATTAACCAGTTTTAATTATTTTTGAGCGTTTAAAATATCTAAACTATATGCTGAGCATGCCTAGGTACAAATTTCCTTACCAAAGTTACACGAAGCATTTTAACGAAAACTGCAGACTAAGCTTCTAGTTCGAAATGAGACAATTCTTGAGTGTAGTTTGTTGCAAAAGTAATGTACCTAAATGCTTGTCTAAATGCATGACACTTCAGCTTTTATATACTGCGAGCTAATGTTGGTTTTTGACTGGAAGAAACAGGGCGGAAGAACCGGATTTAACACATGATTGCGTACGCTCATCTTGCGTCTTTTCTTTCTTTTTATGAGTGTAAGACGACAAGAAAGCCTGCCACATGATGACTTCGATCAATTTAGTTTATTCTTATATCAATAAGTTAACATTAAACGTTCTAAAATCACAGATCTTGAAGGTTAATAAATATTTAATGCGAGCACTAATTCATAGAAACTCTGCAAACAATCAATAAAGCAAGCAATTTACTGTATCGCACTCGGACATCCAATCCAATTCACATTACACCTTTCGAAATATCTACCATAGTTCAAACTTCCACACAAACATATTAGCTAATGTAGTAAATAGTAAATCTATTTTTTTTAAATTCATGCAATGGATTGATCTAACAGGTACTCTTTTTAAAATTATATTAATACTTACATGACATTGTTTTTAAGAGGATTAATTTTTACGCGAAGGTTAAACAATGCTCCGCAAGGATCTTCATGTAACAACCACTCACTACACACAATAGAAGTATAATTTCATCATCATATTTCACATTCAACATAAACTAATTCAACTCGAAATTAATCTCGTACAGAAACTTCCACAAAACAAAAAGTTTCGAGAACTCGTGGTGCATTTCCTTCATTGTTCGCACATTTCCATGAATAGAAGAACTATGAAATCAGATTGAAGCGTAACATTTTTTCAGGCATTAACATGTCAGTCGAGATCATGACTAGCTTCCCGTCGTTTTTCCAAAAGTACCTCCTCATCATCATCCGTCTCTTCTTCATTAGGATCAAATAGTACGATTTCTTTTAAAGTTTTCTTTTTAGGTTTGTAACCGCGTTTCACGGCACCTTCAGTCAAACCTGAATCAGTCATTCTATAAAAAAACATAATTAAATGTGAATTTTCTGATTTTTAAAATTCATCGCTAGAAAAACAATCATATGATCTTACGGAATATCCATCTCTTCATCATCAGAATCATGGGCTAGTTCCAAGTATGGATTATTTGCTGCTGGTCTAAACTTGTAACCAGTTAATACGAAGAAAATGAAAGTTGTGAATTCACGGCACATCTCATCCAACCACTCGTATTGAAATGGTACGGTAATCTATAAACCAAAGTCATTTTAAGTAACGCATAAAATGCTGCTAATACACAAGTTCGTAAAGTGAAATGGTTAGATGTATGAACCTTGAGAAGCATCTGAACAATTATTCTAGTGAAATAGATGTAGCAAACAACAATAATGTAGAAGTGTCGAAACAGTTTCAATTTCCTCAAATTCGTGGCTGCTTTGCCATCTGTCTGTGATGCTTCTTGCAAATGTCGGATAGACCTACAATTAACAATGAACGATGATTGATGATGGCTCTTATGTTAGTCACAGAAGACAGCTATATAGGTCTTGTCTTAGCTGTGTTCTGTGTCCGTTAGTATATGCTTATCGATCAGCGGAAAATTAAAACTTACCATACAACAGGGAACAATATAGCACAACAACATAGTAGATCAACCGATATAAATATAACCTGCCAGGTTGTGTGCACGACTTCACCCTCCTCCGACTCCTCAATAATTATTTCGGCTACGTTAGCTAATATCTATAAAGTAAAGTAAAAGATTCTGAAAATTTACCCTCTAAGAGTATGCTGGAGTTCTGTTTATAATAACGTACCTGCAATGGTATGACGATCATGAAGATCTTTTTATCCTTATCCGACAAAAGATGTTTTACAAATGCATAGCCAGTTCCAATCAGTAAAATCGTCAAAAACAACAGGGCTCCCTTTAATCTATACATAAATGCCAAAACCAAATGTTAAAACACATTATTCTTTAAATGCTTTTATATCTATCTGAGGGATAACATACAAATGTGTGATGTAGTAAAGAACTGCCCATCCTTCGACATGTGTTCCTTCAATTTGAATAAAGTGATAGTTTACAGAATGAAAAAACAGCGATAAACTCTTGAAGAAAACCAGGGCTCCCATTAAGTAATGTATTTTGAAAACAGCTACTCCAGTTTCTCGTCTACATAAAAGAAATTCCGAAAGTAAACATCCCATTTATCCAATGTCCTATCGTATCGTATTTGTTAATCTTAATTTGATTGATGCTTATGAAAATTTATATGCTTTTTACTTGCTCTTCTTTAGGATGAACATCCAAAAACAGCCAGCCATGAAGAAAAGTACTGACATCATGAAATACAGAGCAGGTAGGGGCATTTCTCCAGCGGATAGATAATTTTTCTTTACATTTTCCTCAACGAGGCTCACCTAAAATTGTAATGAACAGTTTTAAAATTGTCCATGTCAATAAAATTTAAATTTACTACAACTTTACTGTTCTAAATTGTGACCAGGAACAAATCTCACATTTAAAGTCACTTTACTTCCATAGTCATCAGCACAATTGTGGAAATACAAGTTGTAAAGTCCTTCACAATCTTCCCCTGCTATGTACACTACAAACTACAATGACAGAGATTTTTATACTCACAAATCCATTATTATTTATTATCCATGCGAGACAATAATTTATACGCTGACTGTACTTACCGTGAATGAATAAGAAGTTACGCCATTGGGTAACTTCTTCGCAATCAATGGAATATTTTCCCCTGCACATGATGATAATGCTGGATCAATGAACGTTGACTTTTGACCTACATCACTTTTTTCATCATCACTAGTCTCCTCTGACGACTTCTGAGGAGGTGGCGGGTTTTCCTGTTTCTCACTATTTGCGGTCTGTTTGGGTACAGCGTTCGAAGGAACGCGCTGACTTTCTTTCAGCGTAGCATCCGGTTGTTTATCATTATTGTTTGGTTCGTTTAGTTCAACAATTTCTAAGGGTTTCGTATCATCAGACAGCTCCATTTCGGGTGTCTTCTTGTCACTATTTTTATCCAAGGCTTCTGGAGGCTGATTTAGTAAGTCTTGATCCGCTGTTTTTAACTCTGTATTCGTATTTCCGGCCAGGTGCTCCGCTAATAATAGAAAAACACATTAGTATTAGAAACTTCTTTCATCTTAAATGTATTTTTTGAAAAAGTAGCCGTTTTGCATGAAATCACAAAAAAATACTACATAGAAGACGGAAGAAGCACGAATACTTCAACTCAACTATACAACGACTAGGCTGCAGCAAAATAAAATAAAAATCGAGAAATATCAAATTCATTATAAGATGGATACTTCCTAATCCGTCTGACCAAGAGTCATTAAATTCAGGAGAAAGATAATTAGATGACGAATCATAATCTGAGTATTCCGAAGCTGCAGTACCATTCCGTTTCTTGCGTTGTTGCTGTGCCATAATGTTCCCGAAATCGTTCATTGGTAGTTTCGGTGATCCTTGAATGGGCCAAGGAATACTTGATGAGGATTTGTAAACTTGCACGTTCGGAACCAGCGACTGGCTGCATTCCACTTTTACACTAAAAAGTTACCCAAAGCCCGTTAAATCAAGAGTCCATTAAAACCAATGATCTTAAAACATAATAGTTCTATGTGAAGCCAAAAATCTGCAGATTCACAGCCGCTCGCTCGACATGAAACGTTTACTCACTTACGTTTTGCTTTCAAAATCTAACGCAAACAAGATGCTAGAATAGCTTTCATCTTGTGATTGCTGTCTAGGAGGCTTTAGAGCGCATGCTGACTCGACGTCGTGTGGATATGGATTTATTCCATCCTTCAAGGTACGATCAACTGTAAATCCTACCTGAAATTTTCAAATTTAAACATTAAAAACGGAAGTAAGCAGAAACTAGAAACCTATGCGCGTAAAGCAGACTTTAGTTTACATATTGTGTTAACAAACTTTTTCTTTCCCTGCTCCGGTATTAATTGGAGGATTTACATGAATATCATTAACAGTGACTTCCATGAATCCACCTTTGAAAAATCCAAATGATGTTATGTGAATAAGTCGTCTTGAATCATCCTGTAAAATAGAACAATCACGCACGACCGACATGAAAATCAACAGATAGTTGACGTAATGACGTTGACAGTTACGAAGTCACTAGAAAAAATGAAAATTACTACAAAAACAAAATCAATGGATATACAACGGTTACCATTAAATGTAGTCTGTGTTTTCTAGCAGATGTGTAGTGAGGCAAAATGAGGAGAAGCACAATCAGCGTAAAAATTTGTGATTTGAAATGGAACGCCATCTTAACATCCAGGTAACAAGGTAGCGTCAGAGGACTTTATATTTCGGCAATTCAGGGCCAAATTACCATTTACAATATAGCAAGTTCCGATCTTCCTGTACAAGATAACGTAGACCGACAAAGATAGACTTTCACCAGTCTCTCCCGTTCACATTGACTTTTCCTGGATCCTGTCAACCGCACGGCGCACGTAAATGTCAATGTTCGTTTCAGCTGACCTGTTAATCGCGAAGTTAAGAAACCTTTAACAAAAGCATATTGGTCACGCACGGTCGTAGTGTTGTGTAGTCAGTAAACTTAGTAAACTATTACTACTGAATGCAGAAACTGATGAAAAAACTAAGCCTAAGCGTAGTGCACTGTTGGCTGTCAGTGTGACCAGTTTTTTTGAGAAAGTAAGCAAAGTCCGTAAAAATATTCATCTCTTTCAATCAAGGCAAGATAAAGATCAAATCTTAAATTTACAATTTCCAATTTCTATTCCAATATAATCGTCATCCGTCACACGTTCAGGACACCATCAACGATCAAACCCACAACAACTAAAACAAACACAATCATGCACAATACAATGCAACACCGCTATAATTCACTGGTTTCTAGTTACAGTCAACAGTAATTAACTTGGCGTAATAAGTCAATGATATGTGAAATTGACTGTTGACAAATAGCAATTGCCAACTTTCCGGATTCCGGATGTACGTAAAATTAATAGATATTTTATTTTTGATGTCGTGGACGTTTTGCATTGCATTCAACACTATTGATTTGTGCGTGAGCTGAGGTGCACATATTGTAATGCCTAAAAAGCAAAATTCATTTAAATGGCGCTCCTATGAGCAGACGATTCTTGGTAATAATGGGACAAGAATGAATGTTCCCATATATGCTCAAATATGAACGCTTTAATTTCTTTGTTCAAATGTCAGAGTTTTCCACATTCAACATTCACTATTCAACAACTTCGCAGCCAGAAAAACCAGGGAAAGAGGGAAACGCTTTGATGACATGATTGATTCGGAATCGGAAAATATTCCATATATTTATCCCACCCAATATTCTTTAGGTGCATTGCAGTACATTTCATTAATAAACAGAATAAATCACCAAGTATTAAAATAAATACGATTTGTTATGTTTCGTTTCTCCCAGAATAGCATCTTTCTCTTTTTTGGTCAGACAGTTTTTTCCAGTTTTTTATCGAAACGCTGGATCTGCCTTTTTTGAAAATTAATAAAATATGTTATCTTATCAGAAGCAATTTTATGAATTTATGATCATCATTGATTAATTGATTATAGGTTTCTGCTAATCTCGGCAATTTGCTCACACAACCGTGGATACCAGTGGAACTATGCACTCAGTGGAACACCCTATGCACTCAGTAGAACACCCTATGCACTCAGTAGAACACCCTATGCACATGCACCCAGTAGAACACCCTATGGACCCAGTAGAACACCCTATGTAACCAGTAGAACACCCTATGCACCCAGTAGGGAACACTAATAGCCTATAGATAACATACTAATTTTCTCTAAATCTTATAAAACAATTTTTTTCTTTTTCTTTGTTGTTCTACATGGCTGATTTTTTAGAACACCCGATCGGGTCGTTTCGTTGTTCCGTTTGGACTTGAGACAAAAAATCCTATGCATTTGGTAGAACACCCCATACACTCAAATGTACACCACTCAAACATAATCTAACACCTTACGCACTCAGTAAAACACGCAATCGGGTCGTTTCATTTTTTTTCCTGTTGGACCTAAGCACACTAATTCAAATTCAAAAAAGCGAATAAAATGTGCGCAGACAGACACACAGACGTCGCAGACGATTTCGTTCGCACTTCAAACACTTTTGCGAGCTAATAATTATTGACGGAAAGTTTGTTTGATGACGGAATTGCAAAGATTTGGCGTGTAGTGGTTATACATTGCCCACACGCACGTCTGATTAGGCGTACTTACTTCGCTAAATGGTCAGTTTAGTCAGATTCAGATTACATGAGTGCGTCAAGACTTATATTTTATCAACATCATTCATTATCATTGGGATTTGGATTAGTGTAACAACTGCTGTTCTGTGGAGAGTTCACGGCTTTGATCACATTTCTCACTCTATAATTTTATAATTAAATTTAAACCATTCAATGAGCAACTGAATTCAGATCTTCTATCATATCATATCAATGTCGTACAACATAACGAGGGTTGTTCAACGTGCAAATTTTTTAGCGTCAAAAATGCATCCGAAACATAACAACTGGTCATTTGTTCTCGTACTATACTGGGAAAAAATGCTAAATTTGATATCACAACTAATTTAAATTGGCATGCATTACATTTTTCACTCATATTTCGATCCAGGTCTTTTCTACGTTCTACTCTACACTCTATCCATTTACACAAAATAGCGTTGCGTTGCCTGCTTAATTCATGCCAGCACTTGTGATTTTCGAATGACCTTTTCACATTGCATTTCTAGCGTTGTATAATAAAAGAACCGAAATCCAGTTAAAAAAGAGCCGTAGGCGTAGGTATACTTGAAAGATTAATACAGGTGACGTCTAACAAAGCTCCTTAATGCTCCTCAACCACCACACCATTGAGAAAGCCAGCGAGCGATTACTTACGTAAATGAGTGCCTATCTACGTTCACAGATAATTTATTAGTTTATCCCATTTCTACCTGATAAAATGGTTTCGGAACCTATTGAGAAAGCATCAGTTTGTAAATAATTAATTAAAAAATATTCCAACTGTATTCATCCCGATCGTCTAGTTACATACATAACACACAACCGTTATTGAGTCGTTTTGCATATCACCTGTCAGTCAGTCATCCTGGTGAATGCAGTTTGTATTTTTAATATTTGTATCCTATTCACAAGATTGTCGGCCAAGTACATACTCATAAACATGAGTTTGATTGATAACTGCAATATAAAAGCTTAACTTAAAAGGGCGAAAAGCATCAGTTCAATTACATCGACAATCAGAGCTGTATTGTGTGTGCACAGTGTAACCACAGCACAGATCCTATCTAGACAATTGTTCGGTCACATTTCAAGCTCAAAATATCCTGCTTTCATTTCATTCAGTTTAGGGGAATTTAGTCGGAGTATATTTTTAAAATGTTGCAAAAAACTTTTATTTTTCAAATTGGTTTTTTCGTATTTATAGTGTATCGGATGGTAAATTCTGCCTCACTTAATACGGGTAATATGCACAGTTAAATTTACTAAAGTTGCTCACAAACATAGTAGCTTGCAGAGCTATCTCGCTCAGTCCGAGTTAACAATTTGAAAATCAATAAAATTAAAATAATAATACATTATATGTTGAACTCGTAGAAATACAACCTATCAGATTTGTATCATGCAGACATATAGAGTATATGATTGGTGATGTACCTGACCCTTATGACTGCACCAAGTATTACACATGTCATCCCGGAACCAACCCACCCACTATTTCTGGGGATCCCAGGCCGTGCTACTCCGATGACAACGTAACGCTTTATTGGGACTTTAGAAAATGTGAATGTGGATTTAACGTCACAGATTGCTACGATCCTGGCAATGACAATCATACTGCAGGTAATATTTGTAAATTTGTAATGTAATATGTAATAGTAATGTGTGGTGTGACTATCAATGATCGTGTTAGTCCATAAGTTTATTTTTATTAAAATTTGAGCCCATTTTCCATTATTTGCACTCCTTCGTAATTAAAAGGAAAGTTAACGAGGGGTATGGTGAATAAAAATGATACGTTCTCACTTTCCAGATTTTTTCAAGTGCACACAGCCTTACTATCCATCAATGGAAACCACTGGAAGTCCGTAATCGATTCAACTCTAACAATTTCCTTCTTTCTACCATAGTGGCTCTGTCATCGGTCATCAAACTAATTCTCTCTTGATTGCTTCTAAATAAAATAATCTCAGCCGAAATAATAAAGCGTTTTATATATTTTTATTTTGGGAGCCATTACTTTTACTATATTACCATTACTATTAACATTAACATTAATCTGGTTAACTCAATTCAGCTCAGTATAAAAACAATTCATAATTTTTTCGCATTAATTAATTTAAAAATCGCATACTGAGAAATTTTAACAGAATGCAGATGATCTATTACTTTATTCGGCTTCCCAAGAAAACTGAAAACCGGAATATTGTGTAGATGCATCTGATCGGAAGATCACGAGAAAAAGGCCGTCACTGCTTTGGATAATTTCTCCAGTAAATTTCTCATTCTGTTGACAGTATCTTCAAAAAACAAATAATCACCATTCCATTATATTTTAAAATACAAATAGCGAAAGCCAATTTAGTGTAATAACTTTTGTGAACACAAGAATATCAGGTGAATCTCCGATAGGTTTGGTATGCCAATAATTGCAAACATGACTAATTTACATCAATCACGTAACAGCCACATTTCTTTGCTATTGCTGCCCGCGCTACTAAAATAGAATTACCTTATTCACGGAAAAATTCGCCACAACTTACCTCTTTGATAGCGCATATGATCCTGTTACACTTCCGTAAAAATTAACCGAATCAAACTCACAGTGTTCGTCTTTTTCAAGGTCAGACATTTTCATTTGGATATTCACGAGACTTGCGTTGTATGGATTGATTGCAATCGCAACCAATTCGTTAGGCTGGTATGTAACACCTTTGTTCTCGCGAGGATAAGTAAATTCTCCTTTTAACGATGCAAAATGATGATTAAGGTGACGAATAGCATTAAGGTCAAAAGGATTTGTATTATTTCCAATTCCGTCAAATCTCAATACAAATCCTGTTCCAGGAGTAGATCCATTGGAGTAAAAGGTTAAAAATATAACAGGTCCTTGAAAGGTGTGCAGTACTTTATTTCCGTGCTCCCTGCATTAACCAACATTTCTATAAGATGATGGAAACAAAAATGTCAAATAATTTTAAATCTTGAGCAACCTACAGACGACTGCTGGTTATAATAGCTACAGGATGTTGATCCTCAGCATTGAGAAACTCAGTGACCGTCAAAAAGTCACTGTTACTCTGATTCTGGAAACCGTCTTCGAGAAGTTGTAAATTGATCTTAGCCTTTCTGTTAGCTCGAATTATCCAGACGCACCTCTCATTATTCCAGTATGGTTGGCGAAATTTATATGATATAATGCCAGAATTGGCTTCAACTACTCCGCCACAACCCACTGCTGATTTTAATAGCAAAGTTAATTTTATATGGATATTTTCGGTTTATTCATGCCCTTAAAGTATATGGGCTTTGTGTTGCAGACATGGATAACTTACTGTGATCTACCCATTGTGGTCCATCTGATTTAAAATATAAAATAGTACAAAAATTTGTTTTAAGTTACACATGTGCAAAGTTATTCAATTCGATTTAAATGATTAAAATAAAATTTCATACCAGCTAACTCAAGTTCCGAAATCTACAAAACGATAGTTATGATTTTCATTGAAATTAAATTTTTAATGCGTGCTTTGCCCAAAAATAAGTGAGTTTACTTACTTTGTCTAAATTATTCTCAATGGAACTTCGCATTGAGGTCATCGTTTGTTGTCCGTATCTCAGATACGCTTCATGTACTCGAATCTCTCGAGTTGTGTTTTCCAGCTTGAACAGACACGTTGGGGGAGTGACCGTGTAGAAAAGTCATGTCCATTTATGAGATAATATCATTTTAATAGTGATACCTTACTACTACAAAATGGCGATGTTCAATACCTTTTCTTGCAATGTGGAAAGAGTTCGCAATATTCCCCGAATTTCTTCAGACTTCTCCTTCCGAAACTGCTCTATATTCTTCGTGAGGTTCATTATCTAATTATTTCGATTTCAAAAAGACATCGAGGATAAAAATTTAATATCTACCACAAGTCACAGTTATAACTAACTATAACATACTTGATCTTGATGATTTGCCTTATCTTGATCATGGACATATTGTAAAACCTTTGTTGACCGCAATGCTTCTCTCGACATTGAAGTCAAATTTGTAACCTATTTTTCATTCCCGTCACCCGTGAAGTCATCGTATTAATATTTAAGTATGTCAGTTAAACAAAATAAATATTTAAAACATTCTATTATGTTGAATTTTTAATTACGACCTCTCCATTCAAATGCTGAATGGTAGAATTCAGAGCGCTGTTGTTTTTATATGCTTCGCTGCTTATCGTTTCCAGAACCGAAGTCAGGTTGTAAACCTGTAAAGGGAATTTTTTTATTTTCTCAGATACCTGTCTACATACAACCTAGGCATTTCATATTATGTATTTATTTGTGAACATAATGATTGCAATGATGCGAATATACCTTAGTATGAATATCATAATTCAGCTCGTTTACATAATTTTTTAACGCAACGTAGGATTCGCTTTGTTGTGCCCTTTTCTTCAGATATTCGAATTCACTCTACAGTTTCAAATTGTAATTAATGCATTTACAATCAGTAGTCAGAATCTTTGAAAATAGAAAACCAGCCTAATGTTTTAGTCGACTAACATTTATGTCAGAAGATGGTGAATCGAAAGGAGACTTCTTCTGCTTCTTTACTGTTAAAATGATAATTTATTTTGATTTTGGATAATGGTTTCTTAAATCAATCAACAGTAGTAACACGGCATAGTTATACGAAAGCACCTTGGTAAGTGAATGTTTCTTCAACTCCACTATCTGGAAATTTTGCTGGAGGTGTTACTGCTGGCATTTGATAAACTACATAACCGTTTGGTTGAGAATCTCCTGTTTCAATACTTAAATGGAAAAAAAATTGTTTAAATTTTCGATTTCGAACCAGCTTTTCCTTCTACAAGTGTGATTGGCTATCCTTAAAACTATATAACCTGATAGCTTTCGGAACAAAAAACTCCTTTTCAACTGGTAACGGACTTTGAGTTGTCGGCCTATTTGTTGTAGATGTAATGATATTCTTTCTGATAACTTTTATTTCTGAAGTGGTAGTTGAAGGTTTTGTGACATTAGCTACAAACTGTCCATTGGTTTTTATTGCACCGTGTAGCAGAAGGAAAATGGGCAACGCCGCAAATTTCATTGTACAGCTTAATTTTACACGTCGACAATGTCAAGGATTTTATCACAAGTACTGTTTCTTGAAATTCTAATTAGATTTCCGGATTTATTGCTCTTTTAAAACAGTGCTGATAAATCGTGGAAAATTTACGAGACTGGCATAGGAAATGTGGTTTTGTGGAAGAGGATATTATCCTAATGATCAAACTTCCAATTGGAAACAAGATATATGTATGTAAGTGAGAACGCGTGAGGTTAGAACTTTTTTTAAAGTTGTTGTTTTAAATGTTTGCAAATACTGAGGAATCTATGCAGTGCAAGTGTGGATATAGTTTAAAGATCCTTATAATGCTTCGTCCAAATAACAATATATGTTTGGTATTGGTCATGAGAATCGTAATCCAAGACAAATATTTCTGAAAGATATGAATTGCACTGCATATAAATATGTTCACACTAATAATCAAGTTATCAACATCCTAAGTAATAATAAATAATTTCATACATATTTTTATTATCATTAGTACGTCTATTGACCCCAATCTATTCACTCTTGGTAAACATATTTTCCTTTAAACTTTTTCATTCTGGGTAAGAGGAAGAGTGTGCAGATAGTAATGTATTTAGTTTGCAAAAAGATGGGCATCTGGCAAGCAATTTTTTGTTAGCTTATTTCTGGCTGGGATCTGATTTATTCAGTAACGTATTTAGATTATGTACATTACATACTTATTTACAAGAACTGCAGATTAAAATTTACATGTCACATCTCATTATGTAGGTTAATTTATGATTACCTCATACTTTCCAGCACAAACCACACGTAACAAGTTTCTTTTCACTGCATACCAAAAAGCAGAGACAGGAATTTTCAACAATACATGATTTTTAATGTAATACTTATTGTTAAAGAACGTCTGTAATCTCCATAAATATATCTCGAATGTATACAAACTTGTTATTATCAATAGCAGCCAGATTAAAGCTACTTTTGAATTTTGTAAATGATACCAGCCAGAATCCAAGACACAATGACCCACACAACGATAGCAGCATATCCGGGCCAAACTAAAGGATGAGCAAATCCTAGACCCCTAACCACGATAGAACGCATCGATGCTGTTGGTAATGTACCTGGAAGAAAGTAGCTAAAATACCTTAAATACTCCGGAACAGCTTCCAGCGGCCAAGTAATTCCTAAAATATTGTATATAATACAAAACTTTTAGAGTGTGATACAGTTTGCGAATCCATTTATTAAGTGGGCATAAGTTGTTTATTCACCCGTTAAAATCAACATTGGAAGGTAAAGGAAGAAAGCTGTGAGCAACGCTGACGTTTCATCAGAACAAATGAGCCCCAAAATAAATCCTTCGAAATAACAAAAACATCCTTTAGATAGCGCCATTAATGTAGAATTTTTTTATAGAATAAAAATCTACCCCATGATTGTCCACAGAGTCCAGAGAGGAGACAAAGAACCGTGTATGATACGTATGAGCCGTTAATAACGAAGTCAAAGCCAATGGTTAATATCGCAGTACTCAAACAGGTCTGAAAAATAATGACTAATCCTTCCGTGAAAAAGAATGCCACCATGAAATCAAATGTTGTCACACCTGAAAGCATTCCATTTTAAAGCATGCTTAGATTTGCGTGTTAAAATCGCCCATTGAAATATCCTACCACATGCTTTTCATGGAAACTGATTTTTTATTACCTGCTGAACGGGATCGCTCCATAGTTCCAAGTTTTTTATCACTAATGTAATTTAGACCACAAGAGCACATCGGAATGAGGAAGAGAAGCATTATCCTTGAAATTTACAATAATGTTAGCAAGCAAGCAATTCATGATGTTCATTTCTTAAATCGACCAAATTAGTTTTTAAAAATCTAACTACAGCTTACAAGGCCCCTGGAATAATATATTCCTTGTAATTGGCTTCTTGACTTCCATAGACCGGCTCTCGGTACTATTTTTTCAAATAAATTTTTCTTAAATTCCATCCTTTAACATTACTTGTGTAACAAGTGACATATGACATAACACAAAATGCTAGCATACATGAAGAGGAATTGCGAATTCCCTAGCATCACCCCCGCAATCAACGCCAAGTTCTTTCAAATACGTTTCAAATGACTGGTAAAATTTACGGACCATTAGAACAGCAGCCATGTAGTCTAGTGATAAAATGCACCATCAAATAGGGCATTTTCCCCATAATATTAAGGCTTCGAAAATATTTTGTGAATATATTTTAAATGCACATACGAGACATGTCCAGCTTAGCCTTGAGCATGGTTCCTTCCAGAGTGTGATTTTCAGCAAAGTTTCCAGAAGTTGATCTGTCGACAATATGCTGAGAGTAGTTGGCTGGAATACTAAGAACACCCCAAAGGTTTCCCATTTGTACTTGATGAAGGGCTTCTTCTTTTGTCGCATAAGGTATCTAATATGGATTTCAAAATTCTTTACTGTGCAAATTCTTTCTATATGCAAATGATCTATTCTGATGGAAATAAATTTACCAAATTTAGGGTTTCGTTTGGTATTGTGTTCAAGTATCTACAACTCAAACCCTTCATGTTGCCCGATTTGCACCCTCGTGGTACACCAACACACTCTTCCTTCCAGTTAGGTAGTTCGTTGTTCACAACACCAATGGCCATATCCGAAACGTCATATCCGACAGTGAGAGCAGTTAAAGCTGTTTGGAACGCTGGAAGTATCAGCATGCCGAACAGAAATCTACATGTACGTAAAAATTGCCTAGTCATTACTTCACCTGTGGTTCTTGATAGGTTTTGAGACTCAAGCAACTTCTCGTATTTTTACTTACACTGGATTTCTCAGAAAATTTATGACATTTCGAACGATCAGTGCTCTAATCCTATTTCTTTGAGCTTTTGCTTCGTCATTAACAATCTCAATAATCGATTGCCTTCTCCTCAACGGATTCGGACCGTCTGTGGGCTTCATGGAATATTTTCGGTTGTACTTTAACCCGACCACATCATTTTGCGTGTGAATGCTATATTCTGACTCTAGTGGTATTTTTGTTTTTGAAACTGCAAGTCCTCTTCGTTTCGAATAAAACGAAATCTCTGAAAGAGTGGTTGAAACTGGGTCCGCATTTTTGGGATTGCCAACACTTTGGTTAACTATAGTTTGATCTTTTTTGCAGAGCTTGAGTACGATATCTTCCAGAAGGGTTGCTTTATGTTCTCTCAACAAAGCCTCGGGTGATTTTTCCGTCAGCAGTCGTCCATTACGCATCAAGCCAACCTAAAAATTGTAATTGCAACATTGATTTAAGCAATATGTATCACACCTGTGGTTTTGTGTGATTACTGATTACGCAATGATAAACTACATCATTACTAACCAAGCATGCAGGCAGGAAAACAAGATAAATATGTTTTATGTACTCATAAATTCTAAATTTCCTGAGATCATAGTCTGCTAGATAAATGGATATTTGTAAAATTTATTGTCATCTACGGTATTTGTGAAATTCATATAAAAAATTGATTCGATAAATGACGTAAAACTCATTAATAAAATATTAAGCATCATTAATTACATCATTAGCACTGAAGTATGAACATGGAATGGGCACAGCAAAAACTAACTCAAGAAATAAAGCCAGTTTCCCTATGTAGTACGCAATTTACACAAAAAGTGGTCAGTAAAATCGGTCAGTTTCCATCCTTCATTAACACTTATCATCTTAAATATCAGAATAAATTCCAACCGATTTACGTAAAAGCAGCTTCCCCAAACCGCGTAAAAATAACGCCAACATTACTTTAGATTTGGTAACACCTTACCTCAGCTCTAATAATTATGTGGTGAAATAATAGAAAATAGTGTTCTATCAGCTCTTACTACACGGATTTTTCTTTTACACAATTGTATAATGATTTGTTCGGACTAATTACTTCATCCATAAATATAACACATGTACAAGCAGAGAACTACGTTTGCTAGTGTAGTTAAAATGAGATCAGCTTAGCATGTGCTGGACACAAGGAAAAAGCCTATGAGAGGAAATGTGCATGTGTGAGCTCGCTACGTCTCTTTCCCATCATTCAATGTCATGATAGATTATAAAATAGGATTACACTAGAAAAATTATCTAAAACATACAAATTCAAAAGTATGTTTATATCCTGTCTGCTGGATTTTTATGATTTGTATGGGATTATATGAACTCATGTATATAAAGATCACAAGTTGCAAATGGCCGTTTATAAAATATATAAAAGTTTATAAAGTATTCGTTTGAATATACTTTACCGTATGAGACTGCCGTGCTTCTTCAATATAATGGGTAGTAATGATTACAGTTGTCCTTCGCCTTTCTACGGTTTGGCACAAGTGATCCCAAATGCTGATGGATCAAATAAGCAATTGACAAACTTGTGTCTTGTTGTATAATGTATTTTTTAGCATGATTATAATTTTGCATGTTTGAAATTTTACTAACCTTTCACGTAACAATGGATCCACTCCGACAGTCTGTAAAAACAATGAATAAAAGTTTGCTTAGAGTCGTGTTTAATAGCATTATAAACATTACCTTGAAAACTCGTAAATTTACGTGGACATACTGGTTCGTCCAAGATTAAAAGCTCAGGATCGTGGATAAGTGCGGTTGCAAGAGATGTTCTTCGCATTTGCCCTCCACTACCGATATGAAATGAAAACAGAATTTTCAAATGTGATTTATAAATAATTATAGCCTTTTAACGATGGGAAATTTGCATGATGTACCTCAGATTAGATATTATTCTCGTGCTATCCGGTAAATTTAAGAAATTCGTGAGAAATTCTATTCTCTCCAGAATTTCGTACTGGCTCATGCCGTATATTCTCCCAAAATACTGCAAAACTTCCTTTATCGTAAAGTGTGGGTAAAGTGCAATATCTTGGGGCATGTAGCCAAGCCGTTTACCGGGTATCCCACTCTCTCTAGTTCCAGGTCGACCTCCGAAAACACGTATTTCTCCTGAATCGAGTTGGCGGAGACCAACAATGCATGAAAGCATTGTCGTTTTCCCACATCCGGATGCACCCAATAATCCATAGCTAATTCGACATTATTTTGAAACAATTAGTTTAAAATTATGAGTGTTTCAACCTCTAGGAAAATATGAGAAAAATAAATTGCAAATAAACTCACATTGTTCCTTTTGGAACAGTCATATTGAAATTATCCAAAATCGGCGTCCCCTTCGAATAAGATTTGTACCCATTTTGAACTGACACCGCAGGGGTTGAATATACAGGTCGCTGAGTTTCCAAATCTACGTTGGTGTCACTATTGTTGAGAATGTGTTGCATATCCATGATGCTAATTATAGGACACTATTGTTGTCCTTTGAAAATTGATCTCTTCTCACTTGACTTTTTCACTGTTCACTATCAAATTTCAGCGTTTGCTTTGGACAGAACTTTCATCAGACTCCTAAGTCCATATTGGTCACGCGCAAGATTAGAAAAATCACCTTTCCTTCCCTTCAGCCAGCATGTGAATGAAGTATGGAAACCCGGTTCACTAATGGCTGGAATTTTACATGCATCCCTCTATTGTCGATTTCTGTTTAATGAGCCAGAATGTACAAGAATGAATGTAGCATGTACATACCAGCGTTTACGAAACTAAATTCCAACAATCACAATTTTTCTTACACGAGTTAGTCTTGGTCTTACAATTCTTAAAATATATCTAGCCAAAAGAGAAGGCAGAACTCATTGCATTATTATGAATATTACATGCTATAGTCGGCATCTTCTAATCAACTTCGCCAACAAACATACATTTTTATTATTTTTTGCGTCCAGTCAAGAGGATCAGGTACTTTGCTTGGTTTAGCTACATACATTACAGCTACAACTGCTTAATAAAGGAATAGCCAGTAATGAATGATATTATGAGGATGAGAATGAAAACTGGACGCGTTATTAAGCATTAAAGCATTTTCCACGGTTTGTGACGCAAACGTTACAATGCAGCAATGCAGCAGCAACGTTGGAAATGAAAACAGAGAACGGTATTAATATCAATGACTATAAATAACAATAAGAAGGTCTCTGTCGAACTGACTGTGTCGAAGTCGGAGCTTCACATGTCATGTTAGCATGAACTGTATAATTATAGCAAAAAGAATGTAAATTTGAGATCAACAAGTAGAGTGCATTGTTTACAAATGTCGTGGAAATAAATATTGTTCAATTTCCCATGTGATTATATTTTAAAAGTAGATAGGTATACAGTATACGTAGTTTACACAGTTGAGAGAAATCCATGTGCATTAAAATGAGCATCGTTGTTAAATCTCTTTTATAATTCTGGAATAAAACTACCTATTCCTCAAAACGTCACAACTCAATTCCCTTGACCCTAAGAGGAACCTATTAAAATTCTCCATTCCTAGGGAAAGGAAACTTCCCAACTAACCCACATACATAATTATAATTACTATTGGCTCCACGATATCAACTTTTTGTTTCCTTTCAACGTAAAATGACGTAGTGTGAGACCTTCTCTATTGAGGATCTCAGGAATACTTTAATATTAATTTGTTATGTAGAAGAAAACACGGAAAAAATGATATGGTTTGATCGTCATTATGCTCATCATTAAGGTGATTTATATTAATGACTGCTATAACTATTGCATGGCTGGGTAAAGTGATATGCTGCAGTATATCGTCGTGTAGCGAGTAGCAAGCGATTCTACTTGAGCTTTGCATGTAGTTTTTTTAGTACATCGTGTTTAACTCAAGCTATGGGAGTAATATCACTTCTAATCACAGTAATCACTCACTGACTACAGACCAATTCTGCACAAAAATAGCTTCTCCGTCAATGGTTACACCAGCAGCTTTTATTGTCGGTGCACATGTTAGCATTTTGATTGGTAAATCTGGCGTGGAGTTTTAAGAAAAACATTTATGTGTAACAATATTTATTATGTTCCTTAGGTAGAAGATGTGAAATGAAGTGATTTAAACAATTCGAGATTTTGCCTAGTCATATAGTCGATGTAAGTACTTACTGGTTGAGTTTGCTTGTTACCACATCGTTAATTAAATGTAGCCCTTTTTTGTATCGTTTTTTATCAACAATATGAAAAGAACCATCATCATCCCCACACAACCACGTTTTTCTTTGGAATCTTTTGTAATCAAAGCAGAAAAAGTACAAAGCATTGATATAAACTCCACGAGAGGAATAATAACAGGGAGAGCAATTGGTCTTTGCTTGCAAAATCCCCTTATTGAAATTATATAGCATAATAGAAGCGCGACTCGAAGTCTGGAGAACAATGGTTTACTACACATGATATAACATTATTGACATGAAATGAAATGAAAACATGAAATCTAAAAGGAAATCAAGGAACTAAAGAAAGATGGATCAACATCATGCCTTGAAAACCACAGGCTTCCAGACAAATAACTGAGAGTTTATGCTGGACACGTATTCATTTGCTATGAACATGATATTTCTCTAATGACATGATTTATTCTAGAAATATATTATGTACTTATATTTATAGGTAGATATCGTAAATCTTTTTTATTTTTACGGCTTGTTATCTGCCAATCGATGGTTAACTAATGCTTATTATTCTAATCTAGCGCTGCAGATGTGAGATTCCAGGATGATTCATGATAAATTAATGGGTGTGTGTCTCACACAGAGGGTAAAGGACAAGGGAACTTGTTACAAAGTATTGAGTATTATTGTACAAAACTTATAGAATGGAAACGTGTAGAAGTCAAAAAGGCTTAAGAATTTTAATGGGAGCGTCGCCCAGCTAGATACAACTGTCCGATTTTATTATCTCTTAATCCTTAAACCATGCAACGATTGACTAATGTAATATATACCCCAATCAGTTTTTCCTTTTCTTAAAAGGAAATAATTTCTTGCCAAACATGACTTGCATAAACTAATTTTGTAAATAAATGTGGATAAATGGTGAACAGTAAGGACGATAACAGTAGGCATAAAAAATGTTTCTCAAGCCCTTTTGGTGTTATTGCAATGTAAAGCTGTTTTTTTGTTTTTAATTTTTATTGCCATTAGGAAACGAAATCAACACAAAAATATATAACTGTCAATTGTGTAAAATGCCTCCCTTTTTAGTTTTAATCAATGGATCTCTGGTTCGTTAACTTTCTAAATACACCCACTTTAATTCCATTATATTTCAGATTTAGTTTTCCTGGAATTTGAGTAATCCTAATATTTGTAGGTACGAGAGGAAAAAATTGATCCAGAATGGTCTCTGACTTACTTTCTACGGGAAAAATGTATAAAAAACTAATTACCATACTTTGAACTATTTTTACGTAAACCTTGCAAGTAACAATTCTCAATAAAGTAATACTTTTATACAGTGCGTCTGGTTGGAACAAAGCTAGCTTGTGGACAGGGTGGATGTGGCTCTTGCACTGTATTCATTTCGAGATACAACAAAGAGGACGATACATTCCAGTAAAAAATTTAAATTCGAATTCAATTTTGTTTGGTCAAAACTGTGCTGTGGCAGCAACTAATATATACATATTATTTTAGACATCATTCAGCTAACTCTTGTGTCACTCCTATTGTCTCGGTACATGGCTGTCACATTACGACAATTGAAAGTTTGTCCAACAGAGAAGCTAACACATGTCATGTTTTACAAGTAATTTCCTGCTTGTAATTATAATTAATTATTAAGCTAAAGTGTAAGTTTCATTTTTTAAATATGCCAGCGGTTAATTGTGTATTTAAGGATGCAATTTCAAAAGGGTATGGAACGCAGTGCGGCTACTGTATCCCAGGACAAGGTACATAACTAATCATCCCAACCCAACTAATTTCCTCGAAATTTCGCACATACTTAGGACATAGATCTCTGTAAGATGATGTACTTAAATTTAATTTTGAATAGTCATGTCAATGTATGGAATGGCGATGAACAATGCGACGTGGGATATTGCCCTTGTTAAGAAGACCATTGCTGGAAACTTATGCCGGTGCACAGGTGGATAAATACTATTAAAATTTAGGTTAATAATTTTTTCATACATAAATTGAAGTACAATAATTTGTGTTCTTAGGTTATCGACCCATACTGGAAGCCTTCAGAAAATGCAAGAAACCTATTTCAATCCCTGACATCGAGGACATTGATATAGTTGGTGACGAAAATTGTTTAGAGAAACAAAAGTATATAAGTTATAGTTCAAGCGAGGAGCAGTTACAAAAGATTGAAGAACTGATTGTACGTACAAATACATATACATAAAAAATTAACAAGATTGTGAAATAGTAAATTTAACTTGAGGATTCTCGTGGTCTATTTTCAGAAACAGCTTCGAAAAGATAAGCCAAACAGCTTTCAAAAGGTTGAATTCCAAGGTCCCAAAGTAAAATGGCTGCAGCCCACATCCCTAGTTGAACTCACTCAGTGCTTTGCAAGGAACCCGGATGCAAAGCTTGTTTCTGGTTGCACCTCAGAAGAATTTCGACCTGAACAACCAGGATTTCTTAAATGTTGCGTGATACAAATCAGCAGGTTGAAGGAACTACATTCGTTTGAAGTTTATGACAATCACATTTGTATTGGGGCTGGCCTGTCTGTAACTGAAGTTGAGAAGCATCTCGAAGAAACTGTGGAAAAGCTTCCAGGTATGATACTGTTTAAAAAAATATATAAAAATGTGCAAACAATTTGGCTTCCAATCCATTCTGCTGTGTTTTAAATAGATTGGAAATGTCGTTCAATTAAATCTATACTTGTTATTCTACGAAGATTTGGATCAGTTCAGATTCGAAATGCTGCGGTATTCACGATTTGTACATTTAACTTGTAAATCCCATGACCGTCATTATATATTATAATGACATTTTACTGCGGCCTTAAATATTTTTAGACAATCGGTGGCTGCCTTTCAGTTCAAAGTAATGCCTCAGATTTGCAAACATTGGCAAATGCTTTTGAGTTCAGCGCGTTGTGCTTCAACCCTCGTAAGATTTTACAACTTTTCACAAACCTATATGTTCTACAGTTATGTGAGATAAAGTGTATATATGCCTATAATCTTAATTTCAAAATAATTAGTATCTCAAGCTCATACGGAAATTAAGGCAGCTTTTCCACAATCTTTCGCAAGGAGCATTGTCGTCAATGTTAAGATTCCTCTTACAACACAGGTTTATTAGGATATTTATTTTACTACATTGTACAGTGAAAAGAATAAGTGATATTCGAGTTTCTGAACATTATTTTTCGTAGCACGAGTACACATGGGCATACAAGTTGAGTCGTCGTCGCTTTTTCGACAGAGCCGTTATGAATGTTGCGATTAAGACAGAGGTTAGCCAACCACATGGGGAAAAGGATGCAAAAATTGTAAAAATGTGCTTGGCATTTGGGGGAAGTACAGTGATTCGATTCGGTTTACAGTTTTCCTACGTGAAAAACCCAGTGTAAGATTGCGAAAGTATTAAACACTAATATCGTTCATTAATTCTATTGGGAGTAGCTTATTAGTAGGTATCAGTAGAATAATTACGTATGAATGTTCGTATGTAGGAGCTTGAATGCTGAGCTGTTTACTCAAATCACAGAGGAAATTTCAAAGACTATTCACATCAATGTGAATACCCCAATTTACTCTGCCCGCTATTTGAATGCATTAGCATCTAAGTAAGGAAACTATAAAATCCTGCCAAATTATCAGTTTCCTTTTAATTACGGTAACGAAATGTTTATCTTAATATTTTATAAAGCCTATTTAAGAAATTCTATGAGTATCTACAAGACTGTTTGTACCCATCACCAACCATCATTGATGGCCCCACTAATCCGGATGATTTGGCACTGTTGGAATTTAACAGTACACAAGTGTTTGGAGCAGTGAGTTCTGGAATTGTTAAATTAAATTAGACTGTATATGAGAGTTTTCATTTAAATGGACTCAAATGTTAATATTTTAACATATCTTGTTACCTCTAATATTCCACAGGAGGTCAATCTGCATCAACCCTTCTTTGACCTTGTAGGACGTTCTATTCCCCATTCTTGTGCTTTAAAACATGCAACTGGTGAAGCAAGGTTTTGTGATGACTCCCCAAAATATGAGAATGAGCTTTCTGTAGCGTTGGTGTTGAGCGAGAGGGCTCATGCTTTTCTGAAGAAAGTTGATCCAACAAAAGGGTTAATGATGGAAGGGGTAGTTGGCTTTCTGTCACACCATGATTTAGCGAGAGGAAAAAACTCATTTGGGGTAATGATTCAAGATGAAGAAATATTTGCTTCGGAGAAGGTAATTGTTACTGAGGTTTTATATTGCCGAGACATTAAAAAATTATTGTAATTTATATAATGACATTGCGTGCTCTAGGTGCACTGCGTAGGACAAATTATAGGGGCAATTGTTGCACGAGATAGATTTACAGCGAAAAAAGCTGCTAAGGTTGTACTAATAGAATATGAAGATATCGAACCATGCGTACTGACAATTGAAGTAAGAAAAGACAATAAATGTCTTGTTATAAAAGTTGCTAGACATTGTTAAGGTATAAATAAGTTTGCGTTTCTTTTAAAGGAAGCTATAACTAATGGCTCCTACTTTGACTATCCAAACGCAAAATTATCCAAAGGTGACTGTGAAAGGATTTTTCAGAGTTCAGCCAAAGTTTTATCTGGAAAACTTTCTATTGGGGGTCAACTTCACTTTTATATGGAAACTCAAAGCTGTATTGCAATACCTACAGGAGAAGATGGGAATTTAGAGATAATTTCTTCTACCCAAAATCTCAGTGATACACAGGTAGAATCAATGAAACAATGGGTAGACTTAAAAACGCGAACAAAAGTTTGGCATTCTATTCTTTGTTATCTTAGTTAATTGTAGCAAATGCACTCGGATTACATGCAAATCAAGTTCTAGTTTCGGTAAAACGTGTGGGTGGAGCATTCGGGGGTAAAGACAGTAGGTCGATTGCTATCGCACTTCCAGCTGCGCTGGCTGCTAAAAAGTATGATGGAAACTAATTACAATTTCCAGTCCTTGGTTTAGCTCTGTAACACTTGCTGTTATCCATTACTAGATTTGGAAGACCAGCGCGATGTGTTCTGAGTAGAAAGACTGACATGATGATCAGTGGGAAACGGGAACCCTTTGCTGCAAACTATCAAATTGGTTTTACATCTACTGGACAATTGTTAGCTGTAAAGATGTACATTTATGCAAACGCAGGATGCTCATTAGACTCTTCATTTGTTGTAAGAAGGATAATAGATATTGGAAGAGCATATGAGACGCAATGTTGACAATCGTGAGATATATTAAATGCAATTATCACACATTTTAATGGTACCCTAAAAGGCAATGGAACGAGCCGTTATAAATATTGATAACGCATACAACATTCCAAACCTTGACATTGAAGGAAAACTTTGTCGAACAAATAGACCATCAAATACTACTTTCCGTGGACCAGGCACAACACAAGGAGCTTATTTCATAGAAAACATTATGGACAGAATTGCAGCCCATTTGGAAAAGGAGCCTGCTGAAGTATCTTTATAAAAATCTTGACGTTTTCCCTCAAAACACAAATGCAGCGCTCGTGTCAGATTTTGAACTTTGTAAAATTTATTTATAGATTCGTCAGATCAATATGTATCAAGAAGGAGATATTACGCCTTATGGTCAAATTCTGGAAAATTCAACGTTAGAACGTTGCTGGGAAGAATGTCTTGAAATGTCCCAATATTTTGACAGAAAGAGAAGTGCCGAGTTTTTTAACAGGTTGAACAGCAAATGTTCCAATTGAGTTTAACAGGTTTTAGTATTCATTTCTTTACGTCATACGGGGTTTCGTTTTTAGCACTCAGCTATACAGAAAGCGAGGACTTTACATAACCCCATGTCACTTTGGAATCGGATACACACATTTACCGTTTAACCAAGCTGGTGCTCTCGTGAACATATATAAGGATGGATCGGCACTTATCAGCCACGGAGGGATTGAGTTGGGCCAAGGGATTCATTGTAAAATGATTCAGGTTTTCTTAAGCATACATATATTTTGCAGTAGACTGCAATTTTGTTATTACCCAAGTTCCCATCAAGCATATGTATGTAAACAAGAATGATCAATAAACATGATTTTAGATCGTTACACGGGAGCTACTGATGCCTGCAAATAAAATCAGAATCGAGAGTACTTCAACAGACAAAATTCCGAATGCCACACCGACCTCAGCAAGCTTAAGTACTGATCTTAATGGAATGGCAATATTAGTGAGTAAAAAAATAATTTTTGTTTGACAAATATTACAGGTTTGACAATGTTATTATCGATTTTTTAAAGGACGCATGTCAACAGCTTGCAGCCAGAGTGGAACCATATCGTAAATCCATGCCACATGCCTCGTGGGAGGAAATTGTTTTACAAGCGTATACTGATCGTGTATCCTTATCTGCGAACGGATTTTACAAGTGCGTAACAAAAGAGATATCGTAACAATAAGTAAATATTTTATTGTATTACGCAGTGAATGAAAAAATGTATGGAAAATTGTATGAAATTAAAGAGTTCCGGATGTCGGCTGGAATGAGTCGAAACAAGGAAATGTGTTTACTTACTTCACCAGTGGGGCAGCTTGCAGTGAAGTTGAAGTGGACTGTTTAACTGGGGAATACCAGGTTTCCCGATATACTTAACGTCTCTTATATTATAGCTTTGATGCTCAAGAGAAATGGCTAGTGTAATTTAGTGAAATGTAAGCATAATATCTTTCAAATTAGATTCTGAGGACAGATATTGTGATGGATGTTGGCAAAAGTTTAAATCCAGGGATCGATATGGGGTTATAAAGATAAAGTTCTTATTCAGTACCTACATAATTGATTATGTTGAAAAATCTCAATGGTTTTATTATTCTTTCAGTCAAATTGAAGGAGCTTTCATGCAGGGTGTAGGGTTATTCACTCTGGAAGAGCTTATAACAGACAAAGAAGGTCATCTACAAACCACTGGACCTTTAACCTACAAAATCCCAACTGCTTTAGATATTCCGTTGGAGTTTAATGTTTCATTTTTACCTGGTTCAGGAAACCCAAAAGCAATTTATTCTTCCAAAGTATGTCTCAGAGTATAAGTTTGGTAATTCGGATTTATAATAATTTTTGAATGACTTTCATCACACAAATGAAACCTATTTATTATAGTCTGTTAGCGAGCCTCCATTGTTACTTGCGAATTCCGTGTACCTTGCGATAAAGGATGCAGTGCGACAATTCAGACAGCAGCTTGGTTGGGGTTCCACTTTCCGAATGGATTCTCCTGCTTCCGTGGAAAAAGTTTTGGCTGCGTGTAGCAACCTCTCCCATTTTGATGTCGAGCATCAATAAGATTTTGGAATCTGGATGAATCATGAATGGGGAAAACATTTGACAAACTTTAAATTATTCCTTAATTTTAAAAATAAATAATTATATGCATCAATAGGTTTCTGGTTAGAACAATTTTATTATTACAATCATAGCATTATGAAAATAGGTAAAATATGTTGTTTGAACAAAACGGTTTTCTCTATTTATACTGCAGACAACTAATTAATTTCGCGACACAGATTAGTCGTCTGAGTTTAATGTAAGACATGCACCTTGCAAAACCCAATGGCTATTGTGATCTAATGTATGCAAATCAGCTTCAAAAACTAGTCCTACACCCATTGCATTCCTGCGGAGTGATGTTGTATACACTGGACATTTATACGTATTCTGAAATCCAAGAAACAAACCATGAAAAACTTATTCATTACACAGCAGCTTTAGATTAATTAAATAGGCTAATGTATCTTGCCCCTACCTGTAACTTAAGTTTGTTGGCTTCTATTGGAATGACAGTTAAAATAGGAAGCTCTTCTACAAGTATTTTTGGCCTTGACCGAGCCAGTGCACCCCTTTCCAAATCCCATGATGCTCCTTCCAAATACAACCCAGTAGCATAGCATCCCTACGAGTATTTTATATTTGTATGAATATCGGAATAAACAAATTTAAAGCATTATCATAGTAATATGGGATTTACCTGAGAAGGTTTATCAGAAACTTTGGAGGGGTCAGTCATATCCGTGACTTGAGTATACAACGTGGACTTATCTAATGGCCAGTTGTAACGTCTACAAGCAGCTTGTACCAACGCCGTCAGATACGATTCCGGTATGTGAAGTCCAGACAGCCATATTACCCTAGGCTCTGATATATTAATCTACAGTAAAGTGGAAAGCGTAGCGATAATTTTTAACAAGAATACTACAATCGTTAAAATATATTCATGATCTTTAGACCCCGTACCCAATATTCATACTGTGCAAAACGTCTTAAAAAGTAATTAATCCAACTTCCAAGCGGTTTCCTCGTTGCAGGAGCTAATTTCAACCATGTGTCTGGAATCATGCCATTGTACAATCTATTCGCCACATTGTCCAGCACAGCATCCATCCCTACTTCTCCTGCGATCGCTCTCCTCAGAGTTTTTAGTGTGGATCTCATTCTCGAAATCAAATAGTTAAATCTCTCCACTTCTTGCAACAATACGATTGTGGTTGGGATTGGTGTTAACCCATATTTTTTTCTTAACACGTCCATTTCATAAAGTTGAGGAAGTTTGTGCAAAATGTCTTGCGCAGTGTTGTCGATAAAACGGTCACGCGTCATTGCACCACCTGTTGAGACGGTTTGCGGTTGCAAATCAATCATGTGAGCCCACATGTTTTTCACGGCTTCGCTGTAGTAACCAATTTCGGCATTAGCATGCAAACCAAACACCATCGGACTGTTTTCCAGAGGGAGCTCATCAATAGACTCTATGTAAGTCTCTCGAACGCCATCCTCTGGAATGACGTAATCCACAGTGACATCATGGTAGAAATGGAAAGGTTGAAATTCGTCGAATAGAAAATCCCCCATATATTCATCCATGTATGTTTTTACTATTCTTCTATCAAAGTCGTCAATCACACGTCCTCCGTACATGACCTCACCAATTAGATATTTGAGACTGCCCCAGGGCATGCGAACGTCTTTGTTTTCCAATGCTTTGTTCAAATAGGTTTGCAGAATTTGCAAGCTAACCGTGAAATCGGACTCGTTAAAGTCGTAAGCAATGTTCCAGCCAATTTTTCCGTATTTCCTACGTTCCTGTGTGTTAGCAAATGGTGCAATTATTCATACAGAAACAAAGAGTTATATGTACATATATACTTATTGTTAGATTGCAAGTTACAATAAGACGTACTTGGACAACAGCATGAAAGAATGCAAGAACGTAAACGAGAGGTTTGAATACTGAGTGTTTGCATTCCTCAATTGTCTGTGCATTCATGCGGAAGTATGTATTTCTCAGGTTAAGCTTCAGCCCATTTGGAGGCTCAGTAACAACCTTGAGAGATTTTTGAAGAATTCCAATTGGAAATGCTGGCGTTGGATCTGTTGTCATCCAAAGTCGGAATTCTGGATGGGACTTTCCCATTTTTTCCAGACTCTTTTCAAACTCCCGAACGAAGCGGAGTAGTAAATGACAATTTTGTAGAATTAACCAGTAGCCTTTTTCTGCACATATTTCGAGTAAATTCATAGCAGCCTAAAAGTAGATAAAGCAATCTCGGTTGAAATATATGAATATATGTATAAATATATATAAATACATATATTGTACATTTTACACCTGCTTATAGACTTGCGATTTTACGCAATACTTAAAATACCTGTTCTTGTCCTTGACCAAGCGAAATAAACTTTATATGATCTAGTTCCACTCCTAATCGGTCCCCAAGCTTTTGAATGTCGGAGGAAGGCTCTGAGCCAGGACTTAAAATAAATACTACCGGCACGTTTACAGACGCTTGCTCATAAATTGCGTCGTAACTGTTCAAATTGGAGGGGATTAAAATCCTGAAGATTTTTCAGTCCTTATTTTCGTTAAATATTTAATTAAATGTTACCTAATGACAGGTGGGGTGACGAATCGCTCATCCATGACTTCGGAGACATATTGAACGATTCCTCGATATACTCTATCCACTCTGAAGCAACGGAGCAACATGAGACAATTAAAATTGGACATTTCTTCTTCATACGGCACCGGAAATAGTGCCTCCGGTTGATCACTATCATACCAATCCTTCCATCGATTAGAGTTATCCTTTATTTCAGTCAACAGGTTAACGAAAGGATCTCCAAAATCCTCACGTAGCTTCACCACGTCTTCCCAAGACTAGAAATAGAAATATTTATATGAAGATGATTGATTAAAGTTTAGTTGGAAAATGTGTTATTAAGTTGCACACACTTTTTCGGGTAGCCACGGATAAGGATTAGCCTTGTCTGATTTGTCCACGGAAACATTTCCCTTAATGAAAAACTCCAACTCCTTTTGTACAAGGTTCCCTTCACTTTCCTAATGAGACAATCCCCAAGGAGCCACTTTTTTCGCCGTTTCAAATCCCCTAAATCCTTTTCCCACCGTTCATTTTCCGAACTAAGACCTGTAATGAGCCTGTCGGCGTTACTGAGACGAAGCATCAAAACATTGTATTCATCTTCAAGGATTTGTTTCTCAACCATAGCTTCATCGTACTTCTTTTGAAGAGCTTCCAACTCCTCCTCTAACTTTTGCACTCGAGCATTTGTCTTGTCCAACTCGGCTTTTGCTTTGTTAAATACAGAAACTAGTCTCGCGACAAGGTCACGTTTTGGCTTGATCTCAAAGTTGACAATACAAAAGCCCATTACAGCTTCAACGAACTTGAGAAGACCAGCACCCGCACGGGATACAGCGCGAACTCCTTCAACCGTCATGTTCATGGTTTTGTTGGACGTTTCCAGTAGATCATGGACCCTTTTGTGCATCGATTGGGTGATATTATCTACATCCATCTCCATAAGTCCTTTCAAAAAGTTTTGCTCAGCCATCATACCCTTAGCTGCCTTCCAACCTGACTCTTTAATGCCTTTAAGAGCCATCACACATTCACACACAACTTGCACAGCTTTTGGAGGCGTTGCGAAAGAACGAATTTCTACAATGTCATTTTTATCCAGTTCTTGCAACGCAAGTCGAGCTGCCTCCAAAGCAGGTAAGGCTTCTGCCAATACACTCTCAGCTTCGGTTTTCTCCCTTTGGATTACTCGACTCTGTACTTCAATTTCTTTTCCTTTCACAATCGCAACTTCTTTCTTTTCAGTGGCTTCTGCTGTGCGAGATACAATTTCTTTTAAAAGGATCTCACAAGCTTTTGTTTTTTCATCCATGACTTTCTTAGATTTCACCAGTTTCTTGTTCAACGCTTCGATTTCTACTTTAGCATCTGCAATTTTCTTTATTCCATCCTGCAAACGCTTGCATTGGGCTGTAATGTAAGCTAACTTGTCTTTAAAAAGGCCAACGTAGGTCACTTGGAAGTCAAGAAAGTGCTTTGGTGAGACGTAATTATTTCTCCGCAACTTCACCATAAACTCTGCACTATAAGTTTGAACTGAGGAATGGACATGAACAACATGTTTTACTATGGCCTTTTTGAACTTGACAGGAATCAATTGGTTCTGCAATAAAAATTGCAATTGTTAGTTTATTTAAAAATCATATTGTAAAGTTTGATGAACTTTTTGTTCATACTTGATTAAAAAAGACAGTGGCGACGGCGAACAAGGCTTGTTTGGGCCATGGCTGGAACCAGTCGATGTACGTGTTGTTAACAAGACCAGGAAAGTTCCTACATCTATTTCGCAGTGCGTCTCCAGTCGGACTCATCGCAAGAACAACATGAAGGTTGCCGACACATTTTTGAATAAAATACTGCCATATAGTTTCTCTGAAAGGAAAATAATTATGAAGTTTCAATATAAAATGCAGAGCTTATCTAAAACATATTTTACATTAATACGTACTTTATTATGGCGCCAGCATTTTTCTTAGCTTCTTCTCGAATAGTACCAAGAATGTTTTCCTTTTCTTCATCGGTGAACAATGCAGGAACCATACCAGCTGCCAGCATGTTATTGATTAACTCCAGGAATCCTTATAAATCAAATAGAAAATTAGAGAGTTGCTTCATCGATTCATGGCCTGTGTAAATTTATTTTCTTTATACCTTCTTCAGCAATTTGAGTGTCTCCAAACAAGAAAGTAGTTTTCTTGTTCAAAATCCCCAGATCATTGTATAATTTTTTGAGATCTTCTCGGAAATGGTATTCACTGTAACCTCGAGCCAGCGCAATCTCAAACATTTTATACCCTGCAGTATGCGTTGCTAAACGGGTTAAACTTTGTCGGCCTGATCCTCCCACGCCGACTAGGAGGCAATGACCTTTATGCATTCGAATTGATCGTTGGATCCTAGTCAAATGCTCCAATGCGTCGTCAAATAATACCAACTGCATTTTTGTATTGGTCTCATTGAAATTTTCTAGCAGCTGTGAAACATGGACGGATGTTAGTAATTTCACGATATAAGAATCCTTTTAAAAAAATTGAACTTCCATACCTCTTGAAACAGAGCTTTGCAAGCGTCATAATCCAGGATATCCTCATAGATCCGGATCCCGTCTTCTTCCAAAGCGTTTCGATAATCCCCAAAGAGTAATGGATTTTTGAGAGCATAATCAGCATACATTTCGAAATTGTCTTCGATAATTTCTTCAATAAATTCATTCACAACACGAATATGCTATTCAAAAAACAAAGAATAACATATATGGGTAATGCAACGACAGAGCGTTTTGGTACTTTTTTTATTTATTACAATCATATACGTACCTTTTTGTTGATAAGACGGTCGCAAAATACGCGCCTGGAATTTTATAAAAATTCAACAATCCCCATTAGAAAATTCATATGAAAAAAACACTGGTACTGTTTGGTACTTGTTAAAGTACTGTCACTACTTACGAGCATTCATTTCTCCACACACGAATCAAATGCTTAGAATAGTGGAATTTTTCAGGAGTGATTTGACAAAGCCCTGCAAATACTCTGGATAAGTCTCGCATGTTGAAAATATAATGGAAACAGGTGGGCGTTGGTGGCAATTCTTTCAACACAGTCTAGCGTTTAAATAAAAGCGATTTTAAAAAGTCATCTTCAATGAGCACATAAAATTTTTCTGACAATGCAGTGCACAGTAACCTCGAACAACTCTAGGGATGCGTGAACAATAGGTGTAACCAATTCTTTGATGGGATCTGAGAACGGGTTGTTAGTCACATGAGCATGGAATATAGAGGTGAAAATATGCTCCAACACAGCTTTTGTAGGGAAGGTCATATTGTATACGGAGAAAAGTGACATGAATCGAGGATCTACTTCGTTACGACCTCCTCCAGCTTTTCCCATTGATGCAACATACGCTGAAAGGTAAATGCATACAACATGAAACAAGTTGATCGTAATGTCTTTAATGGCTATCTCTTGTAAATAGAAATTTCTCCAGCTTCGGCACTAGCAAGCTTACTGATATCTTTGATGGACTTCCAGTTTAAATCTTTTCCACGATCATAAATACCACCTTTGTCAACAAGAAGCTTCAACAAGGCTATTGGTTGTTGGGTTCCATAAGTATCCACCTAAACAAAATAATTAAAAATAACATTAGACCAGTGCGTATTCAGAAGTCTAAAAAATTAACGCTACAAACCTGAGGCATATTCATATCGTCAATGTAGGCTAATATTCTCTTTCCTGGTGGTGGTCCATAAATTTCTTTTGTTCTTTTTTCTACATTGCTTTCAATGTACCTACAATAAAGGCATGAAGGTTATGGGTGAGATTCGTTCAATAAATCCATTCTAGCTTTGAATTAGTAAATACAATAAGATTGCTGACCTCTGGACATCCATCGAGGATGTTCTTGAGGAGAAATTCATATTGATAACAATGTTTGTGTCAGTGTTCAAACTGCTAACGTAGGCTTGGGTTGTAGCTGTTTTGGACGTTCCTGTTTCTCCAATCAGTACTGTTGGCCGTTTAATCTGATTCGAGTATCCAAAAAGGTAAAGGTATTCAGCTATAAGGTATATGAATGGGAAACGAGAATCAGTGCATAATCGAACTGTTATTTACCTTATCCATTACTTTTAGAACCCATGTCGTTTTTTCAGTATCTACAGTGGGTACTAGAATTTGTGAAAAAGTTAATTCTGGATTGTACTGATACGGTGGAACTAAAGTTTTCCAAGGTCTCCATTCCTTGTGTTCCTCTAACCAAATGTACTCATACATCATGCCTTGCATGGTGGGCATTTCTCCTGCAATGAAATGTTGTGTGAGTATTTACTTTTAGTTAATTTATAAGTTTAAATTTCATACCAGACTTAGCAAAGCTATCCTTATCAGGTACTTGCGTTAAGCTTGACAGTTCGCGGCAATATGTATCAAAAATTTCTCGACTCTCTTCAACTAAACCAGCGCCAAGAGACCAGTATATTGCAACTAAAAATAGCATCTCAGTGTCTCCAGAAGGTTGGAGAGGTAGAATGGACGTAAGGGTATTTGCCAATTGCATAACCTTCGCAAAAGTACAGATTCAGATTAGTTTCATGCATATTTTTATGTTTGCGATATCTTATATACACACTCACCATATTTAAATTAGTAAGTGGAATAATCATTTTGAGCTTTTGCCCTTGAATATCATTCAATATCCCTTCGAGAATAAGGTCAATCAATTTAGGAATGTATTTGTTGAACAATCCATGAAGATCGTCGTGTTCCACCGGATTTCTGCCATTTACCCACTTCATCCAAAAAGGACGATATCCAAGGTTCTTTGGATCAACAAATACCATACCAGCTCGAGAGACGGTTGCTGGAGAGGCGAACTGAAGGTCTCCAACCTTTTTCAATAAATATTAAGCAGCCCCATGTAATTTAGACGCATGGAGTGTCATTGTACTTCTACATGATATGAATGTGAACAGAATTGCCCACCTCAAAAAGCAAAGCACAGTGCTTCTGCAATCGGATCCTTTCACCGTTTGGTAAGGTCAAAAGTTTGTTGTCGTCCATTACCTAAGATTTCGAAACAAAGTGTGAGAATTGTTTAAGAATATTTTAGGAATTAAGAGGGTGATGATGACGGTGATGTACTCACGGAATTCATGTTTTCAATCCATAAAGCGTCCACATCCCCATCAAATAGGATATACCTTCTTTCTACCTTATCCGTAGGTTTATTTATATCACGGAAAATACTTGAAAGCAGCCCATCGGTCCAGTCTCTTGTAGCTGGATTAAGCACTCCATAAAGCTCACTTACACTAATTGCCTTTGGATTAACTATGTACTGTCGTGTAGGCATCATCATTTTCGTTTGAGCCTTGCATAGAGTATTAATAACGACAGTTTTGCCTCCTCCAGTAGGCCCTACCAACATGGTGGACCATCTAGTCATCATGGTTTCATAAAATTGAACTACTTTGTCAATCTGATCAGAAACTAAAACATAGTTCTCTTCCTCAAGAACATCTTCCACTGCTTGGTTAAATTCGGGGTAGCGAACTCGTGGACAATCAAGGCCAGGAAATAAATCTTGAATTAGGCCTAAAAATAAGGGAACATCTTCAAACACAAATTTTGGAAGATTCATATCACGCAATGCTCTCATGAGCACAAGATCCTCGTCTAAGTCAGGTGCACTTCGTTTGAGATCTCCAGCCATCACTAAAACGGACTTTAAAGCTCGAAGACCAAAGTCGTAGTGATGTTGTTTGGAAAGTTGGCCCTTTGCTAGTTTATACAGAACTGTCATCTTTTTGGCGAGTACTTTGGCTTGCAAGAAACCTTCCGAGAAAAGCATAATCTGACAAATCATTTCTAGATCAGGAATAATGCACACCACGGGGCGAAAAAGGGCTTTCACAGACTCAGGAAGCTCAGTACGTCCAGCGTAGCCAGGATTCTAATAAAGTTTAACAAAATTAAAATCTTAATGAGTGGATGATGAAGGCTAATCATATCGGTGGATACCATTGTGATGAAAATTCCTGTAAAATCGAGTAAATTATCATAATTACAATCAGAGTAGAAATACGCTTTTATTTTTATCAGAGCCGAATGCCATTAACTGTGTCCTTACCAACTTTGTGGTCCAGTCTGATTTCTTGCCCGTCAAACTGAAATTGTATTGTGCAATTCAAAACAATTAAGTATCGAATATATATAACAATTGGAGCATTGTAGAATCAGATTACCTCAAATATACTAAGCTTTGTCATTAGCGCATTTCTAATAGTCTGAATTTGCGTTGAAATGACAGACAGTACGGAAATATCTATTCTATTGAATTCATCAAAGCAACCCCATGCTCCGCAGATACATAACCCTGCGAAAATTGTTCCAACAGCTTTGTAATCCATGTTTTCTCCACAGTTCGTTACCACACATAGTAAACCCAAAGCTAGCAAAAGGTAAAAGTGCATGAAATCAGTTACGATAATGTACCATATCATATCAGGATTTAGTAAATATGTGCTCTCACCTTTAGCCAAATCCTTTGTTGTCTCCGTTTTGCCAGTCCCTACGATAAATATTATGTAAAAAGTTAACTCAAATGTTTGGTAAGAAATAAACACTCCAACCGAAAGTGTGAAAAATTACCTGCAGGACCTGCAAATTAGAAACAAAAAGATTTCATTTCGAATTTTAAAAGAGAAAACTTTTTAAAAAAAATTGTAATCTCTAGGAATTTTATTTCCTGGAAATATCACATAATATTACCTGCCGGAGCTCCACCCAAGTAAAAGGATAACGCTTGCGTAATCGTCAAATAAATTCTATCCGTAAGTGGCGTAATAACCAGTCTGCCGTTAAGACCCATGTATTCATATCCGTAATCGAAGGACCCTGTGCATTGTCTCACCATCAGCCCGTCTATTGCTTTCACCCAATAAAATCTGAGCTGGCTTTCCCACTCAAATTCTTGCTCATCCATTATACTATCCCTTACAAAAGTCTCAATAATGTCTCGAGCATGGACATCGATAATCAAGGAAGTGTTATATTTCTTCCTATCGTTTGATGTTAAGTCTGATCGTACAGCAACAACCAAATCATCTAGCTGTTTATTCATAAACTCCAAGTATTCTTTCATGGCTCGCTTTTCACCAAGCTTGATCCGATAAAATACATCTTCTACTTCAGCCGTCCACCACACTTGATTAGCGCCCAGGACCACCATTCCTTGGTATTCTAACATCCACTCAACTCGAGATTTGAGCATTTTCCCGTAGTAAAAGATTGATTTCTTTGTGATGAATTTATTTGTTACTCTCATTTCCGCTACAACATCATTCATCCAGTCTTCGATTCGTCCTCTGCAATTGACAACATTGCGGAAATCCATAACTTCCTTTTCTGCAGATATCATTGCGTGCACTTGAGTTTCACCCTCTCCAACTTCGACAAGTTTGAGAGCAGCTACATTGTCAAACATCTGGGAAGATTTGAAAGACAATTACAAAATAGGTTTAATTACAACTTCTTCCAAATTGATCCTTACCACTTAAAAGCCTTACCTTAATCATGTGCTCTTGCACACACTTTGGCACACCTTGTCCAAGAATGGACAATAATTCATCATCAGAAATAAAATAAAATCTCGCAAATGCATTTCTCTTTGCTTCCAAATAGTCATTTAAGGATTTTTGGCAACGATCCAAACCACTAATAAGTGTTTTAAAATCGTTGAGTCGATTTGGAATAAGACAGTTGTTTTTAACCAAAGGCTTTTTCAGTGCTTCAGCCATTATACTTCTGAAAGATTTGTCAATAGAGTCAAATCTCTTGGCTTCTTCGGCTAGCTGCTGACGAATATCACCTGCAGTGAAAATCCCTTCCAAATAAGACCATTTGCGTTGTGTTACTATCCAGTTTTCCATTACTTCGCTTATTGTTGACAAAACTTTTTCTAACTGGGTCACAACTTGAAAAATTGAAAATCATTCGAAATCTCGATTATATGGTACTATAATTGCGATCATTTCATCATCAAAGAGGAAAATGTAATCATTTAATTTACCAGTGTAGAATGGGCCAATAAATCTGGATCCACTGATTCCCTGCAGAGTCACCAAGTTATCATCCAACACCTGCATCATATCTTCTACCGGACCAACAATCCAACCACGATCCTCGTCATTTTTGATGTACTTGATTAGAATAAGTTTGTAACTGTCCCAAGTCTATACACCATAGAAATACAAGCTATATATAGCGTTCATTTAGTGTAACATTAGCTGAACAGGGTGTCATGTAAGAACCTCACCTCAGTCAATTCTTTGACACATTTCTCAATATATAATTCTTTAATAGCGGTTGCAATAATTTCCGCAATAGCTTCTGAATACTGATGGAGTTCCATAGCAAACAGTTTTCCGAGGGTGAATCGATCCGGAGCCATTTCAAAGTGCACTCCCGTTTTGTCCATAAGCATGTTCCAATGTCGAGGTCGAAGTGCTTCATGTTTCAAATCCACAAAGAGTGGTACAGACCTTTTAAATTCTTTCATTTTCTCTTCCACATGCTTTGATATTTCACAAGCTCGGATTTGTTTTGGAAGTGCTTTAAATGTGCGAAGATACTCGTCAATTCCATCCACTAAAGCTTGAGGATTTAAATTAACCCAAAGAGTGGCCGACCATTGGGAACGTGCTTCACGCTGTTCCACATAAAGCTTATAAAGAACCTCCAAGTTTTCTATATCTTTACTAACTTCTACCAGTTCTGGATAGGATGTAAAATCCAAACCAAACAGTTTTTCAGAATTTGCCATGTCTTCTTTCTTATCCATCATGGATTTATATTCTTCTTGATATTTCTGAGCAAGGAAGCGAAACAATAAGCGACTGCGTTAAAATAAATATGTTATGAAGGTAAGTAGCATACGAACCTCTAACGAATCTAAACCCTTTTCTAAGTCGGCTCCCACTGTCCCCGGGCCACGTAAAAAGTATCTTTTTACAAATGCTTGAACTTCTTTCCTAAATTTGTTTCTTCCGTCGACAGTCATTTTCTTGAAACGAAGTTTCACCGGCTCCATACGTTTTGTGACCATTTTAATCTCATGCAGCCACAGTGTTTGCCATCGTTTCCATGAATTATCAAGTAATGCCATTTCGTCTTCACTAACATCAATGTTATACGCTTGAAGAACAGCGTATCGCTTACAAAGATCACGGTATCGTCCTTCCATGTCGATTGTCGAAGATTGAATAGCTTGCACAGTCAGAAATACTTTTTTCAGTTCATCAACATTACGTGGCAGAATATGCAGATTTTTTTCGAATTCTGCAACAAGCTTGTCAAATTCCAGATTTAATTCTTTAGTACTTATAGCAAGAAAGTCTCCTAACTTTACTACCCAATCTCGAGCACATTTCGCGATTCCAAGTTGAAGCGGTCGAACATTTAATCTATTTATAAGAATATATGTATGTGCTCATGATTTTCAAAGAAGACATTTTGCTTCAAAGTATTTAATGATAATGGAGTGCTGAACAAGAAGCTTACCGAACACATCCTTCGATTCTATACGGAGGTAAATCCTCCAGTCGCCTGATAATATTTGTATAAAAAGACATTTTAGTGTCATAAGCTGACACTGGTGGATTCCTGAGAGCAAACAATTCCAGAGTCTTTTCCTTATTGTATAGCCACAAATTCTTGAACGTTCGATACCTACAAATGTATTATTTTCATTAATTTGTTCATACCTCCACAGCCCACACACCTGCATACATTATTAAACATACTTTTTCAGGTAACTCCACAAGTTCCTCAAAGTAGCTAAAACATTTTCTTGAATTTGAAGGAGGAGCTCAAGAACTCTAGGAATTCGACCAATATCAACGAAATAACTGTAAATGAACGGGTCAGTCTCTTCCGGTTGTTTAATCGGGGAAACTTCAATGCAAGAGCCTCTTCTCCATCGAACAAACTTTTTTGTCCCTTCGACGCACTGCCTTGATGCCTGAGCTACAAGTGCAAAGATTTCGTGTGCTGTTGGCGTTATGCGAATTTCAGGTTGAGCAAGTACTGCCTCAACATCGAATAGAGGGTCGTTTTGAGTCATTCGAATTTCAAATGCATGTAAACTTCTTATTACAACCCTGGTAAGTAATAAGTCAATTATTAAATAAATGAAAAACTTGAGGTGTATAAGAGGAGGATTTGGAATTACTTTGAAAGAAAGCGAAAAGCACATTTTTCCCAGTATGAGTAATATTTCCGAAAGTTTTTCATTTTCCCTGTTGTTTTCCCATATGCGAGATTTTCCAGTTTTAGGAAAAGTGGAGCTAAACCCCGATATAAAAGCAATAGCTTTTCCCATGTTGTGCTCCTGCAACTTTCCCAATATTGAAAGTAGTCCTGTTTTAGAACAAATAAAGGAACTTAGAAAATTGTTGTTAATTTTGCAGCGGAGAAAGTAACTCTACCCACCCAACAATCTAGAACAGGTAAAGCAATTGGGGTTTTCTTGTATGGAGGTTCCTTGAAAAGTCTGTGTGTTTTGATTTCAAGAACACGAGCACGCACATCTTTCGCGACTTTATTGAGCTGGCTGACCGTTCCATCGAACGCCTGAATGATGCCAGCCAAGTTTGTTGAGTAATCAGGTATTCCAAGCGCAGTCCAATTAAGACGTGACAATCCTTGGTCGAAATTCTTTTCCAAATTTCGAACACATTTTTCCATAAAGTCAGCCTATGTTGAATGATGTAAATGATTAGAAAGGCTCAGAAGTTTAACTGCTGGAGAATAATAATTGCATTTTTGCTCAAACTGTCAAACCTCATGTGACCTCAGACGACGTCGTACAGTGTAGTAGTGATCTAAAATAAGAGCCAAGTTTCTTGCATTACTCATGAGGGTTTCCCGAAGAAGGGAAACATTTCGAACTCCTTCGCTAATTCGGTAGCCCATTTGTTCCAAATGAATTGCCTCTTGCACCATTTCCATTACTTCTGCTGCAAGATTAACTCGAATCACCTTTCTATCTTTATTTTGATCCAATTGTGGGCCCACTGTCGATAAAGTAAAAGGATAAGTCGAGATAAGTACAACATTAACGAAATCTTTTGGATTAAAAGCGAATATAATTTCAATACTTACATTCTTTACGCGCGGGAACTCGAACGAACACATTTTTTCTCAGACTTATACTCATCGTTTGTGCAGAAACTTCACACCAGTGAATATACCATGAGTCTTCATAAGCTTTCATTTCTTTCGCAAGGCTCAAATACTCCCTACATGCCTATTTCAGAATTGGTTATTCCATTTTATAAAAAATTGTCAACAAAGATACAATAAAATTAATAATAGTTTCGCATATAGGTCTGATTTTACCTGCTGTCCAACCTCTGTTCCGATTACATCCGGCTGAGTTCGGAAGGTAACAATAGATTTCTTTATGTAATAAAAGATTGCTCGTACCCACCAGATCCGACCGGCAACTGGTGGATTGTATTTTAGAACGGGGGGATTGTCTCGATTTAGCTGAAATCGACAAATCAAATTTAACGAGTTTAGTTGGCATTTTAATCCGATAGGTTTCTTGCAGTTTAGTCTCTACTAGAATTATGAAACAAGACTAACATCAAAGAATTCTTTAACGTTCCTGACTTCAAGGATGTAAATCATCAATGTATCATCAAACTTTTTCATCAACTTTTGATGAATTCCTTCTCTAGTCTCGATGAATTTAAACTTCATGAGCATTTCAAATGCTGCATCTGCAGACCTGTTAACAAAGAGGTGTTTTGAAAACACTGTGCAATTGATATTTGATAGTGTGCACATGTGCAAGATCGTTTATATTTAACCACTCATTTACTTGATTGTAACGAATGCTTCGTCGATAAAGCTCTTTGCTTCTGCTTCCAAAATCTGTACCTCTTTCTTCAAGTTCTCAAGAAGTTCTGTCCATAACTTTTGGTTAGCTTGTAAAAATGGGTCAAACCTCACATCTATAAATGGTTTTACCAAGGCAAATGCCTTTTTCAGAGCTTCTTCAATTTTTCTAGGGTCTCCTACAACAGCTTTAATTTCAGGACCAAAGAAATTTTGAAATTCGGTGAGCAATATAGCAATTTCTGACAAGTGTTGAGCAATGACACAAACGTAATCCGTCTTTGGAAACAGTTTGCTCCTATCGAAATCCCAACGGGCACCCTTGCCCGCTTGTTCAATTTTCTCACGAGTTTCCATATAGTTATCTTTCCACGCTGTGAGAAGTATCCTAGCTGTGTCAGCTAGGTCAAGGGCAGTTTGTGGATCTCTGTGAAGGTTCAGAAAATTAATGGGGATTTTAAAAGTATGTTTTATTAATTTGGGCTTATATTCATCTAATAAAAAATGTGCGCATACTTTCGAAACAAGTTTCTTGGGTGCAGAGATGCTGTAGTGCGGTCGTATAATAATTTTGCTATCATTTCCAGCATTCCACACATCCGCTCATCTTTGTTATAATGTCTGGAAAGCATCCAGACTAACTGGAGACCCTCCATAATGTGAGGAATAGCGTCTGTCATTTCGACAAAGCTGTTGTTGTAAGTCAATGTCTTTAAATGTCTTTCAATTGTAGAGAGAAATCTGCTGACATCCCTGGCTTCTTGTAAGCTTCTCAGAAGTTCTGTTTGTTGGTATTCAAATCCTGGCAAGATGTCAGAATTGGAAATGTTTAGTATCTGACTTACTCGTCGCACCTCCTTACACTGTAGTTGATCGTATACGGCAGACAGCATTGAATTGCGGTCACGCCAAAATTCTAGTTCTGATAAGGGCGTGAATTGGCGAGGCTTTGTTGGTAACTCTTTTTCAAGAATGTTGGAAATCCTCTGTTCCCATTCCTGGCAGAGGGATTCTAGATGAGTCACTAATTGCCTGTTTTTCGCCAATTGTTGCAAGTTTGGATTCGGCACTTCAAGTTCAGGAATTATAGGAATTTTTATCTTAATTTCACTCTCCATATACTCGAGAGCTCTAATAAGGGTAAGAAAAATCTACTTTAAACTTTGATCATTAAATCAACACTCAAGATAATTTCAAAGAAAGCATCCTTGCCTGTTTAACGTTCCGAGAAATTTTCGTATTTCAAGCTCTAGCTCACTTTTTAGTTGATTCTTTTGAGAATCGCTTAAAGGCTGCATTTCCATTTTGGACTGAGAAAGCCTTCTAGCTGGAGCTTCAAGGTCACTTTGCTCGACCATTGGATGAAAGAGCTATAGACAATCAAAATAATATAGTACACTAGTAGGTAAGCAGTTAAATAATACTATACTAAAGAAAATCTTATTTACATTTTTTAAAACTGCAACGATAGGCCGCAACTTAAAACCATGCATGTTTCCAAACATGAGGTGCTTCGGCATTTCAGCTTCAGCTTCTCTTAATGACCTCATCGGAGGGATAGGAATACGCGACATGCGTATGAAAAACAGCCCAGGAGGGTGCAATTTCCCAAAGTTGTGGGGTAGGTTATATGGTACAAATTCAAAATAATAGCGGCTTTTGTCCTCTGGCAGCGATTCCACATCGAGGTCAGTGTCTTCATCCCAAGGATATACAATGGGTGGGGGTGGCTCTTCCGTTACTGTTTCTGTAATTTCAGCCTTCTTCTTTTTTCCTTTCTTTCCCTTTTTGCCTTTTCCTTTTTTCTTACCTAAAATCAAAAGCTTTACGTAATAGTTAATTATGGCATGTTATTACCAAGAATGACACGAGTCTTACTTGAGCCGCCGGATTTGGGTTCAGTTTTCTTTGAAGCTGACTTTGATGACGATGACGATTTAGCTTTGCTTCCACCTCCTTTCTTTTCCTTCCCCTTTCCAGCACCCTTCCCTTTGCCCCCTTTTTTACCTTTGCCTTTACCTTTCCGCTTTTTCCCCTTTTCAGTGTCTGTCGTTTCATCGAATTGAAGTTGAACTTCCTCCATCTCCTCTTCCTCTTCTGCTTGCTTCATTTGTTCGGGGAATTCGTCCTCAGTTTCAACTCTCATCTTAAAAAAGTATGATGTTCGAAGTTTGTCTGCTTGGTCTGTACTCATTGCGCCCAAGTCGTTGGTTAAAAAATCTAAAAAGCTTGTGGTGACATTTTCTTTCATTAGCAACTCTTCTGCTACGTCGGGATCATGAAGATTCAGATACAAGCAGAGTTGTCTCTTCAACCAAACGATTCTAAAGAACAAAATGTTGTCTTAAGGATTTTGCAAAAGATGTGCTGTCGGACCGGACCTATTATAAAATTATATGTCAAGCGAATAACCTATAGTCTCTTCCGGACCCGTCGAATGTCGGAGGAGGTTCCTCATCTTCCTCCTCCTCGTTGAATTCTTCTTCTTCCTCATCTTCCATCCAGTCATCCTCATACTCCTCCTCATAATCTTCTAGTGGCGGAGGATCTTGCTCCCCGTCCTCCTTTTTGACGGAGGAATCCATTTACCTTCTAACCTTACAAACGAAACGACTATTTGAGTCACTCCTATTTCAATATAATTATTTCAGTTCTCAATTTGTTGGACTGCTGCTGAGTGAAACGTATGAACCGAAGTGTAAAAAGAAAGCACAATTAATGTTCAAAATGTATTGATATTCGGCAGTGCTGTGCTGTAATCGCGTAGTTTGCTGTACGAATGAGAGTATTGTACAAATGCGTATGCTGTTTTTAAAATATCCGATACATATCCAGATGTGAAACAAATTTCTAATAGCGGACATCGATTTAATATTTAATGCTATCCAGGGAAACAAAGAATCGGTCTGTCATTCTGTGTGCCCACAATTGTCAAGACATGTGCTTTTTATGCAATGGGCTTCGCAGTGGAGTGGAAGGAATTTCGAGCGCATATTATCATTTGTCAATGTGTGTGTCCAAACCATACGAATTTTCAGTTCGGTATGAACATAAAAATTAAAATTCTTCCTACAAAAAAACTGATAGAAAATGAAAGTGATGATTTTTCTAATTCCCAATTTTTCCCAGATACTTGATCCATGTATAATGTCAATAATTGCAATGCTAGCTCTAGCTCTTATGCTTTTGGTATACAAACTAATTTTTAGTGTGTACAGTGTACATGCAAAATATGAATGGATTAAATATTCATTGTTCACAGTTAAACATGGCATTTACTAGCGGCTTTCGTAATCTTATTGGGAGTTGGAGTAATAGCTGGTAATTTGTACATCTGGAATCTAGATAGCTTTCAGTTTTCCATGAGTTATGTTGGTCTGCGTTTTCAATATATACTGTAATTATATTTTTGGGGCGGTGGAGATTAGGTGTTTGGAATAATATTAACGATTCAATTTACCGTATGGAGAAGTAATAAATATACAGTGGAGTGTTACGAAAAATTTACCAAACTGGAATAATGACTGTCTTGTCTTCAAATTTTTTATTAGATCGTATTCACTTAAGATGACTCTACTTATTTGCTCTTTGGAAAATGTGGTGGCCCTTAAAAGGGCCGTTGGGTTAAAGTGATGCACAAACTAATGCATTACAGGGGTCAT
>JAHZNA010002848.1:0-13327 GCA_027743935.1 Sinodicranocentrus sp. ZH6 | reverse complement strand
GTTTTCAAGTAAAAATCAAAAAGTAAACAGACTTGGTTTTACACAAATCCGATAACAAATACAGTACCTGCCGTGTAGACCTGAAAATGTGATATGCATAAAAATAGATAGATATATACATATGCGGAAGAAAAAGGTTTTTAATATTATTAGGATTTACGATTGCGATTTTTGCATATTTGACTATATGACACTTTTTCAATCATGCTTAATCATGCATTCAATTTACGATTTACGAATTTTACGATACGATTTAGGTTATGAAATTGATGTTAAGGTACAGTGCATATCGCATTGTGCTAGAGAGATTAATCAGAAAATCTGATAGGTGCAGGTGAATAATTCACAGTTATAAATTTACTTGTACAGACTTGTAATTTGTAATTATATGTCATGTCATGTCATATGTATGTCGTTATGAATTTGTTGGAATACCTCTGCAGTCAGCAGTCAAAAATTGATATAAATATTTAAGTACAAACCAATCGGAAGTGCATAAAGTACTTACCTTCATGCAGCTCACAACGTCACAAGTCACAACGACTGACGACATATAAGTGAATACTTTTTCAAGACTTGTATTCGACGAAATTGACAATCAGGAAAATGAGTTGTTTTGTGATTACTGATACTGATAATTGTTTAAACTTCTATTTATTCATTTAAGTATAAAGGTATTTGACAATTTCAACATTTGACATTTGACAATAAATTTGAAATCATTATTCATAGAATCTATAGCATTATAGCTAGCAATTTTTAAAAGTTGTCGAAAATTATGTTATATGTGTAGCGTGAAAGCTAATATATAGTCACTTAACTGTACTGTCGACTGTTAACTGTCAGTGGCTCGAATTTTATAATCTAGCTTCAGAAGGGAATGGAAGACGTCAATTGAATGTAGTAGGGCAAATATAATTGACGGTTGACGATGTATTCAAAGAAAAAAATTATCACACTTAGGAAAGTTCCTTGTCAGTACTTGGTACTTACATTGGTCATGTCCTTGAAGGACCTTCATCAGTGTTTAAAGGCAGCGCAGTCAATTTTCATTTATGGTTATGGTCTTTGAAAGTATTAATTTAATGGCTGTGATGTTATTATTTTTGGTATTTTAAGAGTAGTTCAGGATTCTTTATTGAGGAGGAGGGACTTCCTCAGCTGCAACATTTGAATTTTCAGGGTTCTTCGAATCCCTTCGCGTCTCCGAAGAACGTCGTTTTTCATCAGCTTCCGGTGCAGCATCACCTGAAAAGGATTTTGCCATTGACGATTTCTTAACTTCTGTTTGTTCGATTGACGCCCTCTTTACTTCGCCGCTCCCTGCAGCTCCTGCCTGACTAAGTCGCTTGTCTCCCGAGGTTTTGTTTCCTGCTTCGAGTGAGGTTCGCTTTTCTTCAGGAGCTGTATACCAGGTTCCATTATCAATTATGAGTTATATATTGAAATTCTGCGTCATGCGTGGGCATATTTTAGGGAGGAAACTATATAGTCACACCTACCTGCTTCTCCAGCTGCCTCGGCTGCACCACCACTTGGAATTTTTTCAACAGCTGAAATAGGATATTTATTATGTATTACATCAATAGCATGAATATGGTTTAACAAATTAAAAATATTTACAAATCGATAGCATTCAAAAAATCACGTCATAGTTTCGCAATTTTAGACATGTGTATATTTCGTTTTCCTGTATACGATCTATTGTTAATACCTTGAGATTCATCTGGTGGTGCTTCCTCTCCAGAAGTTTCTGCTGGTTGAGCTGCAGTGGTCTCGTCTACTGGTGCTAATTGTTCTACTGCATTAGGATCTAAGGGTCCGCCAAATCCAGGTGCAGCGTACGGTGCTCCTGGCACAAATCCTTGTGTGAATGTTTGAGGTGACGGAGGTTGGTCGGGTGCAGCAGGATTCGGTACTATACTCTCGTCATCCTTTGTCCAAGCTTTTTGTCTTACAACCTCCAGTGCATTCTGGACATCTCTGCGTTTCAGTTCTTCATTGTACCTCCATCGTAAAAGCCAATGACCCAAATACTCGATTGGATCTGCAGGCCTTCGAATGCAGATCTCAGCTAACGCTGCCACTAAAATAGGCCCTAGATTCTTCTTCAAGTATTCCACCTCCTGATAGGTTCGATCGTTTAAAATTTGGGCTTTAGCATTGGTTTGTTGTGAATCCCCCATTGTAAAAATTGTTTTTTGAAGAGAGTATGCCAGATATGAAAACTAGAATGAATTTAGCTGCTTGTTCACTTATTTTAAAATCGACAGCACTTGCCCCGTACTAGTACGGAGAATTTAGTCGAAGTGCAAACTAAACTGCAAAAGCGAATGGCACAAGGCACAATGGATCAGTAAAAAACTCTTCCATTTTCGAAAAAAGTGAACAAATTGTTTTCTCACGTAAGCGGTAGACCCAGCAACGGTCCGATTCAAATATTTGACTATTCATAATGCATGCAAAGTTTAGGTAGGCGGGGATACTGCTGCAGTAAGGTATGAACAAAAGGCGTACCTTTGTTGCAATATGCAGTCTCGGTTAGGAGACATGGTCAGTGTTGGAGTTGGAAATCATAGTGATCAATATGCATTTTTTACCAAAGTGAAAACCTTATGGTATGTATGAATAATTGAAAGATGAGCTATAGCCAGTTTAGTTCGTGAAATAGTAATATCAAACCCAGTTTATTTGAGCGTTTTCATTTTCTATTTTCATGATTATATTATATGTAAGCTGCACTCGGAGATTATTATGCAGAATGTTCGTTATACTCACAATCCGTAGATGGTAATCCCCAAGTTAACGGGGGTGTCCAGATTTCCGGTTCTCGTCTGCAAATAGTTTTCAGCTTCTTTCGGTAGTATTCGTCGCTTTCATCAGGCTTTACCATAAATAAATGCTCTGCAACTTTCATATATGACTCAATGGATCTCACAGCTTGTCTGATATCCGTGAGTGAACTTTTATACGGGCTTTTGGTGCTGCGTGCGTCGAAGCTGCCGTGACATTTATAATTGTTGAATTAGCGGTCGCAATTGAGTAAATAAAGAATACTCACAATTGTTAAACTTACGGGTACACTCTTATCCATTGACCTTGTTGTTTGGGCGGATTAGACCAATCTTTTCTTGCGGTTATGAGTGCTGGACATTCCTTAAACTTTCCTGTTTTAATATCAACCGGGTAATCCACTCCTGCATCAAAGTAGTGCTTTAAGCGTTGAAATGCTTCCGATTCGGGATTAGGAAATTCCAAGGATTTCTTAGAATTTTGTGTGTCACATTTGTCATGTTGTATTCTGGATTGGTCCTCTGAGCTTTTTTGAGAATCTTCTATCTCTATCATATTTGATGAACGCTGTGGAGAGGTACTTCGTGGTGGAGACTTCGATTTTTGACGATTTTCGGTTGATGGTTTTTTAAACTGTTTAGACGCCAGAGAAATAATTTTGTCCTTCACTTGCTTTGACAGTTTCCCTTGAGCATTGGATTTATTGCGCAGATATTGGACGACCAGATTTTGCGAATAAATACTCTTTGCATCCATTAGTCTTGCTGCTGAACTGTACGCATACTCCGGCTTACGTTGGTCTAAAAACATAAAAAACAGATGTACCAAAGTTTCCCCACTAATAAACGATAGTTCATTAATACTGTGTGCCTACCTTTTGTTCGTTTATCATGCGCATCAGCATGAGCTATTCTGTACAATAACATATCGACATATTGACGAGTTGCATCCAAGCTAAACCCGTTGTTGTAAATGTCTTCTTCAAAGAATGGGGTGACTTGATTGTCGGTTTTGTTCTGATCGCTTTTTTCAGAGTAACTAGTACAATCCGGAAACCCCAAAAGATTAAACAGGTCGTTGAGCATTGGTTCTTTAACTTCATAATCTGTCTCACAGTCAGCACCGAGTCCAGGGCTGTAATTGCATTCTAACAGCCATGGCTTTAGATCCTCGTCTATAAGAACGTCAAATCCGAAAAGATCAAAACAGTTTCTGTTGGTAGCTGAGTACCCAAGCCGTAGGGAATCCCCGATAACTGTCAACACCACCATTGACATAACTCTTTGCCACATGTACCAGTCTGACACGTTGTGCTCTTTAAAATACTGTCTTAATTTTCGCAATGACCATTTACATCCCTGTCCAATAAGCTCTTTGTCTTCTTCATAGCCTGGGCTAAGTTTGTTCAGTGATGCATTTGTCAGATGAGAGTACATTGCTGTTAAGTCTGATGTGTTATATTTTTCTGTAGCGAAACGACACAAGCCCTCTTGATAAATATAAATTACAAGGGGGTCAATTGCTGACACGCATACATATATTCGTATGTCCCACTTGTATCCACCAATTAAAAGGGGCCTGCATATATACTCCTGAATAACAGATTTTTTGTCTGTGGCAATATTGCTTAAATCCTCAGTCAAAAATATTCCTTTTCCTTGACTTTGTCCGATAGGCTTTGAAATCCATATTGGAATGAAGCGATATTCTGGCTGTCTTGTAATTTCTACTGGGGACGTTGGTAGTGATGTCGATTTTAGTGAATGAGGAGATTTCCTGGAAGATACAGTTGTCTTTGGGCGTTTTTTGTCATTTTTGTTGTCAACATCCTCTGCGTTACTGGTTACTTTTGTCTTCAGAAGCATATTATTATGATTGTAAAGTGAGAAGCTCTCGGATCGTGTTTGATGATCTATTGTGAGCCGAAGATAGTCTTCGGGCATTATGAAAGTGACTGGGTAGAAATCAAATACAGAACCATGGACCGATTTCATTTTTCTTAGGTAGCTGGAAGAAATGTGGATCAAGAGAGAAATTAGGTCGAAAATTGTCTATAATGTTTATTTACGCATACCTATATGTACATATTTTTCGGGCGAATTTTATTATACATACAGCGACAAATACAGCTTGTTGCAGAACTGAAATCCTTTTGGATTGTGATTCGTAAATTGCCAACTACGTAGATATTTATAAGGGCTGAACTGATAAACGCTATAACTCCACCATAGGTTCCACCCTGTTGCCCCTTTCATCGCCTTTTCGTACGCTGTTCCCATTTGCCGTTCTTGAAACTCATGCCATCCTCTTTCCTGGCAAACTTTCTGCAAAATTGTGTTCGTTGTGCCGATTCCATCGTTGATCCGATAAATAAACGGGTAATTGACTTTAACAGCATTTAGAAGGGCGATGTCATCAATATTCTTGTCGAGTTCAGCACGTTTTCGTAGTTCTATGACTGACTCGCGATAGCGGGAAGAAGCAAATATCTTATTTTTGAAAGTTGCATAAAAATTGAGTTGACGGTTTATAGAAATTTTTGAGTTTAAAGTAGATTTGCTGGGCTTTCTACTATGGGTATAGCGATAGTCGTGTACACTTTCTCCAGCCCATTCTGTATCTGTTGTTATTTCTGGCATTTCTGTTGGATTGGAAGATTTTTATACCAGAAAATTTTGATTTGGTTGTTTGTTGGGTTTATTGGAGAAAACAAGAATTCGACCACACCTTAATCTTGCTGTATGATATTGTAATAGAAAGAGGTGCGAATCTGTGTAAAATATGCATGATCATTATCAGGTTGTATATCAGAGTATGATTTTTAAAATGTTTGATGATTTTTGTAGATTTCGATTTTTTTAAAATTAGAGTTTCTATGGGCAGTGCAAATGCTGAAGACAAAAATTGAGGCGACACTACACCCAGTGACAGCGACAGCACACTACTAACTTCTTCCGATTCGAACTAACACACATACATGCATAAGTAAATCTTAGGTTTAATTTTAGATATGGTATAGAAGATTATGGGTACAGCCGGTACAGGATAATGCAATCAAAGTGGAATTGAAAAGTCGTTTCGTCACTTTTAATGATTGTCAAGTCAAGACCACAGTAGGTATTGTATTAGTTTAATTAAAACTCCTCACTTTGTTGCTCGGTAATTGTATACCGTTTCGTATCAGGATCATACCGTAGTTGAATTTTGCTTTGACGGTTTGAAGACTTCCTCCTCTTGGGCCGTTTTGCATTTTCATTCAGTATGTCCAAGAATGCTTCACGATTTGCTTCTAATGACCTGTTGGTTAATAAATAATTTAACTATTACAACATTGATTGGACCAAATAAAGTAGTGAGGTAGGCAAATAACGGTTATGTATTTCGACTAAAGAGATTTAGAAGAATATTTAATAGTATTTTAATTTAAATTAAACATACTCGAATGCATCTTCATCCGATTCTGGTGGCTGTGCAGAGGTGTGGTGATGTCCTTCAAGCGGTTTAGTAGAGGGAATCCTTGTGATATGTTTTTGAATACTACCATCGTAGCATATGGTCATAAATTACATTCATGTCCTAATCATCTTACAATTAAATAAAAATGCGGAATTGTTCGTAAAGTCAGGATGAAGCATGTATACTTACTTGCTCTTGTAAATCACTGCACGAGGTACTCTCATGAGTTGACGTGCTAAAGGGGGTACATCTGGAGGGGAATCGTCTGCTGCACAAGAAAAAGACATTATGTATGACACATGACATGCGCATGTAATATCATAATCGTATTTAATTTGCGGTATTGTTTTTTTTAAACATGTAAGTAAATGAATAAAAGCAGGTACATATGTTATTAACGTCATCTTCTAAAGCCGGTACAATCAAATTTAACTCTGGGTTTTCCAGCTTATTGCTTAATCTTTTGTCTGAAACGTTTAATTTTCCTGTTAAATAAGGAAAATAACTATGAGCTATAAACCGATTTAGTTGTAATGTAAGTATATTTACATTTTACACTTGTATGTGAGTGAAGTCCGAAAAATGGAATACACAATCCAAATCCCCACTTTCGTGATATAGATGCTTTATAAGACCAGACTTACCTTTAGTATTTAAATTGTTAGCTAATCCCCCTGCCACTTTAGGCGACGGTAGAGCGTCAATCATTCCGCCTAAAGATATAATGGCAATGGTAATCCATATCCACCCCGTGGTACAATGTATAATCCCCTTTAGTGTCATTTGCTCGCACATTGGCGTATGACGTGATACGGGATATTGAGAGAACTTGCGTCTTCTGGTGAATTTATGAGTTACTTACTGTGCACCCATAAAAATCAGCTATTGAACCTATTATTATTATGATGCTATTGTTAGTTATACAGACAATGATAACGAATGCCCGGTATGTCTGCACCTGCTGTCACTCGTCACTCACATATACTTCACACTAAATCACGAATAATAAGAGCACGAGCAAACCAAATAGAATCTTGTGTATGTAGGTCTAGGTGTACGTATTACATTACAACTTTTCTTGTGACTAAAGTGTCCTGTAAAGCTACCATGAGGAATTTTAGCGTTAGAGTTAGTCCAGCATTACAGAGAGTCAATGAGCCAAATTAGAATGCCTCGATTATAACTTGTAATCGATTGGTTTATGGATTGGTTTGCTTTAACAATTTACTGGATGGTAATTCACCGCAATAATGTTCTACTTTTTTTCTGGAAATGAAAGGGAAAATATGTGTAGTGCACACTCACCACATTGGTGTGTAAATGGAAAGTGTACAGTTGACAGTATTAAATTAAATTATAGGTATGATTCCGTTGAAACTTTGAAGTAATAAAAAATTATGGAAACTAACTTTAATTCAATGTGTGTGTGTGAGTAAAAACAACTGGCAACTATCTGGATAATTTTACACCCTCAATTGGCAGTAATTATATGATCTGCTGCAACGACTTGCACTTAGTAATAATACGGTTGAAGACAAGAAATAATATAGTTGAGATTCTAAATTTGTTGGGATAAGCAATTTAACAAAATAAATTGCATGCTAGCTAAATAAAAAGGCATCGTTGGTGGATACCGATTTGTGCATGTTTAATGCGCAAAAATGAATAGGTTTCATTTATTCTTATGATCTAAACTGGTTTTATTTTTCTGTAATTACTCGGGCTGTGAAGATACAGACAGTGATTATGGAGTGCTGTACGTGTACTATATGTACTTTAGTTTGCATGCATATGCAGTTTTCATGACTTGGCCTGAACTCTGGCCTGGAAACCTTTTCTTACATTTTGTTGAGAGAACGAACGTCAGTTAATAAGAATGAATGACGATGCGAAATCAATGATGATTCCTTGATTAAAGGAGGCATTTAAATTAGCATTTTGTTTCGTGTATGTTTGCTTTGCTACAAAAACTTGTTAATATTCCTGGAACGAAGCGTATCATAACAAAATCATAATCATGCATGATTCATGTGCGTTCAACCAGAAGCGTACCTTTGTTAATCGATGCAGAATGCAGACAAGTAGCACAAAGGGATTATGTATTATATTTATTTTAATGACATGTTGTGTTTGAAGAAGAAAGCATTCAGCTCCAAAAATACAATGAAATTCCTTCCATCCAATGTTACTTGTTACATAATAGTTTGTTCATTTTTTGATTGACACTGTATGGAATTCCGAATACACAAATAAAAGTTATAATAAGACACTTAAAATTGCGACATCCTCAAACTACTGTTGCTTTGATCATGTTGATATGAACGAGAGGGCTGGCATCGGGGACTTGTTTTATTTGCTTTGTCACCATTAATTTTCTTGAAAACGGCTTGCCTGGTTCTAAAAAAGGCTAGAATTTCTTGGTCAATTGCAGCGTCCCCAGTCATAGGCAAATCCTTAATTAACTCCTCATCATCTTTGTCAGCGTCAAAGTTCGTTTCATCCATGTCGTAAAAGTTATCTGTGGAATCGGTCGTAAAGTCGTGTGGGTGATGATGGAGCAGTTCCAGAGTTGCTGTTGATGCAGTTGGTGTTCCTGGTGGAACCTTTGGACCTTTGTGTTGAGAATTAATATTATTTGCTAGTGGGTGTTGCTGTTCTTCATCGCGTGAAATATGATGGGAATTTGGGGATCGCCCACTATTTGTGCCGCCTTTAAAATAAAAAAAAATCATTATCATAACTCATCATATTCTACCCTACTAAATTTTAGTGTAAAAAGTGTACCATTTCGTACATTTTTTTCTAGCAGAACTACTACGCTTGGAAGTGGATGAAGAGTAGTAGCTTTTTGATGAGTGAGGTGATGGAGGAGCAACGTAAAACTGATCAAACATTGCATTGCTTTTCATTATATTCATCCGACTTCTCGCTGATGTTTGATAATTCTAACGGAAGATGCATGCTTTTAGACATATTTTATGTCATAAATACCAATCAGTATAAGTTATAAGTCGCAAGGTCGGAGCCTAAAAACACTTAAGCTGAACTAAAAATTTTATTATCTGGAAAGAATCTTTTCACAAAAAATTTGGAAATGTTTTATTCATATCCGTGATTTCAATTCAAATTGCTTAGGATCGCCGACACGAAGTGGAGACAAATAATGATTCCACCTCACGAAAGAGTTCAGTAAAGACTAGAGGGATCAATGCCTGTAAAAAGGAGGAGAGATTTTTTGTTTCAAAATTAAAACCATTATTTGTCTCCTCTTTCAGTGTGGCAATCTTCCACAGGGTATTTACAACAAAGACAGAAGGAAGAGCACTGAAACTAGCAATTATATATGGAACTTCACATATTTATTTTTTTTGGAAACAGCTATCTAATTCAAACTATCGTAGTTACCCTGTGGGCAGACAAGCGGAAGGAAAATATGTGAAATAGTAAAAAATAACTACTTACCCCACCCACACCTTTCACGATACCTTTCGTAACTTCCGAGAATGGTTTCGCATCTGTCTCTGAATGATCTATGTACGTGTAATAAATTATGGAGTGACTTTAAATTTGTGTAGTTAGTTCATAATTGGAATAAAAATCAAATTGTCTGTATAACTCCACCATTTAGCATAGATTTCCCTCTAATGTCTTTCATTGCCATCCAATGCTTTTCAAAGTCTGACATTAGCTGAGCATACAAACTTTTAAGGGACTCTTCAATATATTTCATTTCCTCTCTCGACTTTAGCAATTGTCGTTCTTGCTTTTGAATTGATTGTGTCTGTGACTCGACCGCTTCCTTGATGAACAGGTCTTCCTCTTCAGCTCCTTCGGAACTCATCATTACCACTTTTAAATTATCTGTAAACATCCAACACTATGAGATAGTTGACGGAAATGCGAAAAATGCAAATGGGCGTATAGGCGTCTATAGACTGAGAAAAGTATGAAATTCTTACTAAGATTTGCATGATTTCTCCTAAGCAAACTTTCTATACTTTCTACTTCATTCCTTTTAGTTAACAAATTGTCTCTCACATTTTCTAGTTTCTCACGCCCTTTATAAGATCTCATAAAAGAATCTAAGGCTTGTTTTTTAGATGTACTCAATCCTTCAATGAAAAGACTTTCCGAATCAAAGTCTCCCCTTCCACTACAGATTGGCGAAGTTTCCTCGGAACAATGGTTGTGATTTACTGTCATTTTCTGATAATTAGAGGAGGATTTCTTGACATCCTCGTCAAACTCACTAAATGCTTCAGGTGACTTGTTTCTTCTGGGCGTATGTTCTTCTCTAAAGGACAGTATTTGTGCTGGACCATCACCTTGATCAAAATGTCCACTTGATTTATGAAAACTTGTGCTGAAAAAGCGGGATGGATTTCTACTCTTTTGAGGGCGCAGCATTTTTGTGAGTACGTCGATTTCTGCATCACGAATTCTCAAAGCTTCCAGTAGTTGTTCACGTGTCATTTCATTGGTATATTTAGAAATATCAGTTCGAGAACCGTTCGGTAGCAAGGTGCTGTTTGGTGTTCGGGATGATAATGGTTCCACTGGCATTGACGCTATTCCTATGAGATCATCTTTATTCAGTTGAACTGCCATTTTTAAGCAGCGGAAACAAGTTTGCACCACCCGCATGTCTGGGATAATGGGCAAAATTCCTTCTTCATCATTATCAGATATAAACCTCTCGACTAATTTCCAACAGTCAGCTACCTCCTCTTGAGTTAGCGGATTTGAGTTTAGTTCCATGTTTTTGATCGAGGAATTTGAAATTATTTCTTTCAGTCTTTTGTTTTCTGCTTTCAACTGAGCTATCAAAAGCATTGGGTCAGTTTCTTCGTTAAGCATGGCTGCATTTGTGACAAGGGCGACTCTTTGCGAAAACCGGCATGTTGATAACGTTTCCTGTTCAAAGTGAATTCGCTAATAATTACGTCATAAAACCATGTTTGCAATATACATGGATTTTCTTTAACCATTAAATTGCGCTGCTCCAGTGACAAAGTCGCAATCATTGAAGTCATACAATTTCCTCCTAAACTATCTCTTAAAATGGAAGTCATCATTGAATTTCTATAAGGAATATGGCTCCTGTGGGCTTCACCCAGGGCTACAATCACTTGCTCCAAATAGTGCAAAGCAAGGTTGATGTGGCGTGCTTCGTGAAACAGTTGTCCCGTACTATTGCTATTGGCTAGTCTTTCTGAACTGCCGAAGGAATAAAATCATTATCAGTTGAGGTTGGAGCTTAGCTTTGTCTAATGTTAAAGATGTGGGTTTGATGTTGAAATGACTGTATGTAGTTAATGGCACTTTTACCAGTTGAACTTTTCTAGTGCAATTCAAAAATTAATAACTCTAGAAGATTGTAGTAAACGTAGTGTAGGTGTACGAGGAGAAACTAAAAACTTTACTTCAAATCTTCAATCCTTCCACTTGAGAAGCCGGAATGGAGAAGGTCGTAGCCATTTTCGTTATAAATTTCTAAGTATGAAAGGAAGGCAGATGCGATTAATCCACGCTCTGTTAGCTGAAATAGCAAGAGAATGGAAATTAAAGACAATTTCACTTCTACATAATACAAGCATTTTAATAATATTGTGAACCTCGTTAAACTTATCAAAGATGTATGACAGGGCTCGTGGTATTATTCCCCGGTTTTTCCATTGTTGTCGGCTCCCTGTCATGCTCTATGGGAAAACAAATATTCAATCTGCTATTTTGGCAAACAAATAAGCTATTTTCTATTGTATATATATTTTATTTGTCATACAAAGGTCTTTCCACTGCCAGTCTGCAATGGGAAAGTAAAGAATGATGAAAATACTATAAATTCACGTACAAGTATAATAGTTCAAGTATTTTACGAATCAGTGGTTGGCAACTTAACTGTCCATAAGCAAATATTGTTCCGTTGTACCCTTGTAAAGCACTCTCAAGCACAGGCTGGCAAATTTCATTAAAAACTTCGTCTTGTGGGGCATTTCCATCAAAGACTCTGGAATATCTACACAAAAAAGACAGGCATTGAAATCAAATTGTTAATGCTGTGTGGCTTTTGTAATCGAATGAACTACCCTTTACCGAAATTTGTATGCATCCGGCTTGTTAAACGACTGAGAGTGTGAAGAATCTTCTCCGGAACTCGAATTGAGAATTAAAATGTCATCCGTCGTTCCATCGTCATTTATGTGTTTATCTATTTCGTAATTCTATGATAAATTAAGCATTGAGATAGCAATGAAGAATGAAGAGATTTGAAGGGTGGCCTGACGATGATACACACCAATGAATCTACATATTAGTTTTTGAAACTTACGCATGCGTGCAAAGTCTGTAGGCTTTAGCCGAGCATAGATTTTTATTGCCTTTTTCATGGACGTCATACTTCACTTAATATTACTCCTCTATATTTTTCACAGCTTGCTTCCTGAGAGTAACCCGTATTTCACCCCTAAATTTTTTAAAACAATATTTTATTATTCTATGCCAGAATTTAGCACAACTGAGTAATGGATCCATAAATTTTTTAAATAATTATTTTGCAAATCAAATTTGTGCTTGTCTACGCATAAATCATCTCGCAGCCTTCGCTTTAAATATGATCTTGAACTATGTATTATGTTCCTTAGAAACATGGCAGGAACCCTGCCTCCACAAGCAAACCTAAACATACCCTGTGCTGTCAATGATGAGGAGTACATTGAGGACTTTGAGGATACGTTGTACTTGCATGCAACGGTACAAGACCAGGCGTGGCTCAAGATTCATTTACCCAAAAATGCCCATCATGATGATAGTCCAAAGAGTATATGTATATACACTACCAGCTCACCGGATAATTGTTCAACTAGTGATGATGCTGCTGCTGCTGTGGACATTAAATCTGAAGTCGATTTTGTCAATGAAAATGGTACATTGGAAGACGGGGAGGATTTCGACTGCATTGCCAACGAAAACAGTTTACAAACACGAAAAGACGTTAATGGTTTCGATTTCAATTGTACAGCCAACGAACACAGTTTACAAACACGGAAAGACGTTAATGGTTTCGATTTCGATTGTACAG
>JAHZNA010002847.1:0-11810 GCA_027743935.1 Sinodicranocentrus sp. ZH6 | reverse complement strand
TATTCCATAACATAAACTAACGTGTCCACAATATTATGCTTGAAGAAATCTAAACCCAACTGACTTTTAATGAAATTAAATATAAGTTTCCACGTTTTGTCATTAATCATCTGCTCATGAATGTCCTTAAGAATATTTTTTATAGGTTGGAGTTTATGGAAGCCGCGAAATGATTTTCCTTTTGTCGGTTCTTGAAGTTTTCCCATGAAAAATTGTAAAGAGGCAGATGTTCTTATTTGGTAGACAACAGTTTGTATAAGGTCGCCCAGTTGTAAAAGACCAGTGTCTGGTAATTTTCCTATCAGGGTAAATATATCACCAATGGTACATTGGTTAGGAGAATTTTCCGCAAATGGCTGTTCCTTCTGAGACTGAAAATATCTTTCCCGAATGTTGGAAGGTTGGTGATTCTTATGAACCCTGTTTGGCGGTGGATCAGGTCCTTTCGGTAATGTTTTAATGAGATCCGCTGGACAATTAGAGTCTTCATACAATTTGTGTATGTTGAGGTAGATGTCTTTGTACCCAAATCGGTTAAGCCATTCGACAAGCTAAAATACAGAATTTGTGGTAAAAGTTAAGTAATCATTGTAATCATATCAAATATACTACATGAAAGTATATAAATTACGAACATCTTTCATCTGCAAATCCTTTTCATTTTCCCAGAAGTATTTATGGATTATTGCAAAATCCTTGGTCTTACAATAATCTTCAAATGAAACGTACGGGACTGCAGGAACCTCTGCGGTTAGTTCTAAAATTACAGCCTTTGCTTCGAATGTTGAATTTCCAAGCTTAGATGAGGCTGACAGTCCAGGTAGAACACATCTAATTACTAATTCAATGATGAATACAAGTACGCTGTCAAAGTTGAATGCGGATATAAATAATGCAAGCTTGGTTTTAATTGCGTCGACTGGCTCTTTCACATTCAAATCTGTCGAAAGTCCTAAAAAATTAGATTCATTACTGTTATCAGAGTTCACATATGTATGTTCCTTTAATTTGACCGAAATTAAGAATAACTCCATATGTTAGTAAAAAGATAATTATTAACTCTAGTTTATAAGCTTACTTGAATTTTTGGTAGTTTCATTAGCATTTGTCGTACTTCCGAGAAGTACAGCTACCAAGAGTAGGATTAATAGTTGGATCTTCATGGTGAAAAAAGCACTATTCAAATTAGAATGCCATGTACTTCGAACTTCTAAATGTTTGAAGTACTACAAGGTTCGGTGAGCTCTTTGTTCACCAGCCGTTTTAACTATACAAGTAATTACATTACCACACCTTTTACATTTTTACCATCAAAATATGTTGTTGATTGATACATAATTGAGGTTGAGCATCTGATTATAAAGAAATTTTCATCAATGTCGAATTTGGAGAGACAGATTTTCTTGCAGAGTCGTTTAACCGTTAATATGCATTTTGCATACATATACATTTCGAGTAATTGATGTTATCTGAAGATCCGTGTGATGCTGATTTGACAATGAGCATGTTATTTTTATATGCTTTATCTTATCTCAAATTTCTCGAGGATATTGGGGAAAATTAAGTATATTTGATACGCATATGTAGTTATTGTTTCCACTGTAAAGGAATACCCATATTTGGGTACACAATTGATTAAAGAGCAAAATCATGTAAAACGTAATATATTGGATGGAACTCAAAAGCTGAAGAGTTCATCTTTTGGGAAATTATCAATCATGAGCTGGGCGTGGCAATCTTGTTTGAATAATCTCATATTATTACGTCAAGTTGATTAGGAACTTGGAACTTCATATTTAATCTACGGTAACATAATTTGGGTGTACTTCCATTCCAATCAAGATCAGTGTATGTAATAATGTCATACCATAGTGTGTGTATTTATTCCATCTAACGTCTTATTGTGCATACTATGCCTAACTTGATGGATACCCTGTGTTTGTGCACTTTAATGCACTACTTTCTCACAATTATAGTCACATCATAAATGAATACTGATGAATGATCGAGCCATCCTTCTAAATATGTCATTTTTACTTTATCCCCAAATAATTGAATTGCAGCATAACGGTATTATCATTTAACACAAATTTATTTTAATTAACTTTCTCCACCCATAGGGTGATTTTTAATGATTTCATATGCATGGTAAGTTAACATTACCTAGAAATTATGCTGGAAATGGATAATTCCAAACAAGATATTCAATAAGATTAACAATATAGGTAAATAAATCGATGTTTTCAAGACTAAGACCAGTCAGAGCTTTTATGAATGTATTAAGTTGTTTTATACTTTTACCATTTAGAACCATTTGTTGAACAAGAGGCATTGCCTCTTTCATTTCTGGTAGTTGAAGCGTTTCGTGGAAAAATACCCCTTTTTGTGATTCCCCAAGTTTAATCAGTAACGCTTGAGGTGCGGCATTTCCAGCAATTTCTTCCACCAAGAACAAAAACACTTTAATCACCTGATCAAAATTTGCTTTTTTAATCTTATTTAGTAGTCCTATTATTGCTAGACCATCACACTTGTTGATAACTGGTCCCTTTAGTTGAACTGGAAATGTACTTGGAAGACTTGAGCCTATTGGGGTGTTGGTCCTGATCCTTCTTTGGCTGTTCAAAGCAGGTGGGGCATCCGGATCCAGAATGCTACCTCCCAAACCTGGTTGTCCCTTCGATGTGTAAAAGTCTTTAATGACTTTGTATATATTTGTAAACCCAGTATCGTGAAAAAATTTGATAACCTAATAAGAAAAATATATATATACTCAATTCCAACTTTATTTTGTAAAGGTTTTAGGTATTGGGATAAATATTTGATTAATATACATCAAGGAATTCAGGATCCGTCCAGATGTGGTTATGAATGGTTGCAAAAGCAGAGGTGTTCATGAACTTTTCTAGATCTTCTGCGAGATCCATAGGGGTTGGCAATTCTATTGCTGGAACTTGTTTCCAATCTACTGTCTTGAACTTTTCGAGTAGATCCTGTGCCAGCGACGCTGGACTCGAATCTTCCAAGTATTGTTTGACATATGAAGGCAGTTGCGCTTCAACTTTAAAAACTTTCGTCGGACTTAAACACGTCAAACCTTGCATAATGATTCCAGGAAGATCTGCCCATATTGGTGGAGTTTCAACTGTCTTTTGAATTTGATCAATGACTCTATAAATGGGTGTTTTGAGATCTAATTGATAGGCCGCGTTGGTATGCGACACTAGTACGCTAATTGCTACGAAAATTCCGAGAATTTTCATATTGAGGAAATATTTTTTTAAAAATTATCCTTTGAACGTTACTTTTGACGACACTGAATAGACGACACTTTAAGTATAGATTATTCAAGAATGAGTTGAATAAGTATAATAAAATCAATAAAGCGCCATAACGTCCAACCAACACTGTCAGCGAAAAGTTTTGAGTCATGGCCAGTCATGCCATGCCATATCTCACACTCCGTCAATCTATTGCAAGTTAGTTACGTTACTTACAAAGATATATAAATATATCACTGTACAAACGTTTCCGAATCAGATGAATGATTTTGCATTATAGTTACGTGTTATTGATGTGTGACAATACAGTAAGATAACACACCTCTCATTTGTATCTTGTTTTGTTAATCAATCACTCAAATGTTAAGCAGATACGTGAAAAATCTTATCGTTGTGATTAGTCCACAGTCCACAGCTTGACTATGTAAAACCAAATGTTTTTACAATATCGAATCGGCCGATTGTAGGTATACTGATGCGCAAAAAATATTATGCCCTCTTGGGGAAAGTAAATTTTTCCGTTTTAAAAACTCCAATGACACTGGCTCCAAAATTACTTTACTACTTAATCATGCATTAAATATTATAGTATAAAAATATGAAGAAAATAGTATTAAAATAGTAGTATAGCAGCTTCATATAGAATCGGAAAATAGATTCGTAGCAGGTATTTGGTATTATACTCATCAATGCCCAGCTACTAAATAATTAGCAATTTTTTAAATAAATTTTACTTGCCATCATTACAGACCAATTTATCAAATAACAGATCCATTCTTAACTTAACCTATGTAGCCTAACCCATAATCATAATAATATATTTTTAAAAATAAATGGAACACAGTTAAAGCTTGAGAATACTGACTGACACATTATTAAATAAAAAACACCCAAACGGGTCGTTTCTTTGCTCTGTCCTTCGACAAAAAAAAATCCTACGCATTCTGCAGAATTACCCCATGCACTTAAATTAACACTATACATATACATATACACCTAACCCACTGGCCACTACCCTATGCACTCATCGTCAGTAAAACATACAATCTAGTCGTATTGTTCCTATTGCACCTCAGAACAAAAATTTAATCTGACAAACACACATTTGTTTGTGGTGCCTACATGGACACACAGACAGCGCAGACAATTTCATTGAGCACTCTTAGAACACTTTTACGAGCTAATAACGAAATAACAATTTGCAATGATCTGAGCAGGGTTTTTGTTTGCAACTGAAGTAAAATTACTCGTTCATGTCCCTTCAGAGATCCAGAGTCAGGGTCAGTGATGGGACTTGGGACTCAATATAAATTTGTGGTCCGTAGAAGGCCATTAAGGTCCGGACGGAAGGTTTAGGACAAAAAATATATGGTCTTTGGATATAATTTTTTAATTTATGGTCCATTTTCACTAATAAAATTTAAAACTTCCTTCTTCTGGATTCCCAGGATGAAATTCAAATCCCTGCGATGAAAAACAATGTTGACGAGAGTTAATTTCAAAAAAATATTTTTAAAAATGTTGTTACGTTTTAACAAAATTTGTTACTTGAATTTCATTGATGATGTCGAACCATGAATTTACTCTCCGAGACCATAGATTTTATCCGAAAACAGTAAATTTACGGTCCTGAAGTCCTAAACTTTTCGGCTCGTCGGACCATAAATTTACCATAACATTCATATAATGTCAGATAAATGTTAGTTTTAAGATTGGATGAACCATTAATGAATTGTGCATCCATTTTTTAAAAGTTATTTGTGACCCCGCTAAAAAGTTACGATGCTATAATAGTAATACATTTTTTGTGACTCCTACCATTCTCTAGATCTGCATTATGCGACGGGAATTGTTGAATTGAAGTATAATACCGAATGATTTAAAGTTATTAAAGTGATTATTATTAAAGTTGATGCATCTTGGTAGGTGTGTCGAATTTATGATGTACTTTACTAATACAATAAACAAGGATATGCATTTTCAACATCGCAAATTCGTACAAGAAATGAAAGATAAATTATTGGATGGGACATTTCGCCAAATTTTATTGTGATGATAAAAATTAAAAAAGTTTTATTCGTTCACATTCATAGTCACAGTTATTCAGTTATATTGTAATAGCAAAATATTTAAACCTTGTTCATGTAGCCCAGAATGTTTTCGAGAAGTGCAAGAATAATGTCGATTTCGACTCCAGCGTCACGAGCGGCTTGAATGAGATCTTGGACTTCTGGAAGGTTCTTGGTTTTCTTGTAAGATTCACCCTTGGCTGGTTCAGAGAGCTTGTAAAAGAGGGCTTGAACATTTTCCTCCGTATTCAAGAGTTCGAGGACGAGAGCAATAAGTTCGTTCTGTGGAATAGCGTCACTAATCACTTTGCCAAGTGCTTCTTCATCACATTGCTCAGCTCCTCTTTGTGGACTCAGTACCCATCTGAAATTGATTGGTCCATTGGCTCCAACACGATATGGAAGATTTTGAAGCTCGAAAGCTTTATTGAAAAGGTCGTAAATTTCAGGAAATCCAGATTCAGAAATAAATCTGATGACCTATTAAATAGAAACATAAAATGGAGCATTTGAAATGGATCTCTTTCAGAGAAATTGCTGTGACTTGTAGCCATAGGCTTAATAGAAAGGAGTAGAATTTGCTTGTCTTACGTCCAAAAATTCGACATCAGTCCACAGGTGGTTATGAATAGTTTCAAATTTGGGTCCAGCCAAATACTCCTTGAGTTTTTGATAGTTCTCACAAGTCGTTAAGTCTGTTTTATTGATGGCATCTACGATGCTTTGTACATCAATCAAAGCTTTGACTTGCTCAAAGGCGGGGCGCAAATCAACTGCATTTGGAGCATTCTTAGTTGGAGGATACCCAAGAATGTTTTCGAGAAGTGCAAGAATAATGTCGATTTCGACTCCAGCGTCACGAGCGGCTTGAATGAGATCTTGAACTTCTGGAAGGTTCTTGGTCTTCTTGTATGATTCACCCTTGGCTGGTTCAGAGAGCTTGTAAAAGAGGGTTTGAACATTTTCCTCCGTATTCAAGAGTTCGAGGACGAGAGAAATATCAAGAATGTTTTCGAGAAGTGCAAGAATAATGTCGATTTCGACTCCAGCGTCACGAGCGGCTTGAATAAGATCTTGGACTTCTGGAAAGTTTTTGGTCTTCTTGTATGATTCACCCTTGGCTGGTTCAGACAATTTGTAAAAGAGGGTTTGAACATTTTCCTCCGTATTCAAGAGTTCGAGGACGAGAGAAATAAGTTCCTTCTGTGGAATTGCGTCGCTAATTATTTGAGCAAGAGCGGTTGCGTTGCATACTTCAGTTCCGCGGGTAGCATACGTTCTTGCTGATGGGTTCAAGGGTCCGTCAGGTCCAACCAGATAGGGAAGTTGGAGGAGCTCGAAAGCTTGATTAAATAGGTCATAAATTTCAGGGAAGCCAGATTCTGAGATAAACTTGATGACCTGTGTAAATCAACAAAAGAAATAATTATGAGTATGTGAAGCAGCTTTACGGTAGGGAATAGAGATACAGATTTGAACAGAAGACGAGCAACTTTACATCAAGGAATTCAGAATCAGTCCACAGATGAGTGTGAATAGCTGCGAATTTGGGACCTTCCAAATATTCTCTGATCTCGGTATAGTTTTCGCAAGTGGTCAAGTCAGTTCGGTTGATAGCGTCCACAATGGTCTCAATATCAATAAGTTCTTTAATCTGTTCGAAGGCGGGGCGCAAATCAACTGCATTGGGCCCAGCTGTAAATACAATGGAACGAATGCATTTTATGCACTTTTGAAATAATTTAGATGTGCGTGCTTTAAACTGGCTTACTCTGTGGAGCACAAGCAGCGAAGCCAACAATGGATAGGAGAATCAGAAGCTTCATCTGCAAATAATGCACCAGAATTAAGTAATTAAAACTTATCAATCTGAAGTTTTTCTCATACGCTTCGAATGAAGTATAATTTTGTAATTGAAGTATTTACCTTGCAAATGTATTTGTCACTTCGTGTTTGACATTGGTTTATGAACTGGTATGCTTGACGGTTCGGGCATATGAGGTATTTATACTAAATTGAATTCAGCAACTACGAAAATTCCCCATTAAAATTGCTGATTACGATATCTATACGCCCTCAATATCACTGATATATGTCATGTTCACCGTCGCCCTAATCGGATATCAGAAACCCCACTTGTTTACGCAAAAAAATTGCAAGATTTACATGTGTCAGACTGTGACCACTGACCACTTGCAAGTTCAATCACGTATTATATGTTATGATATATCTTACATTTAACGAGCTTGGTATTTTTAGACTTCCAATGCGGAGAAATTAACAATTTATCAAATCACAGTGTATGATTGTTCACGTGTGCAATTTGTCATATTGCACTTCATTGTAACGAAATCTGAAGTGTACTTGGAAAATACGGTTCTCCATTTTTAATCATGGCTATGTCGCAACATTTTTAGAGGAGCAGCAACCCTTGCAAGAAACAAGAGGGTATTTCCAACGGTTGTCTTTTAAAGCAATCTGAACTGAAAAGGAAATTCCAATTTCCGACACAGTTTCAACTTCATTGATATGTTGCATGCTTACTTAATAAATAAGCAACGATTATAACCTATCATACAGATGCATCATCGTTTGATCTTTCAGAATCCGCACGAGCCTTAAAATTAAAGCGTGTTTTTATGAGAATTGCTAATATTTGCAGAAAATGAGTTTGTCTTCACAAATTAATTATCTTTATGAAATTGTCTTTAATAATTTAGAAATCAGGATGAACGGATTCAATAAGATGTTCATTGCGTCCAGCAAGAATATCCTTGGTAAAGCATGTGGCTATGCGCAAGGTCCAGCAAAAAATCCAAGTTACGAAATAGGAAAAACCGCTTATCAAAGGTACTGTACTGGTACTGGCTCAAGTCGAAAGCTCAGACTGGCTGGTTGTGAGATTGGTTTGCTTCAGATCAGACAGTGTCCATGACATGAATGCCTTTATTGTCTTGTTTGCAGTTTGTACGGTCGAGATCTTCTCTCATTTGAGGGCTACACCCGCAATGATATCTACAGTCTTTTGTGGATTACATCCGAGCTGAAATCTTTACAGGTACATAGAACATCGATGAGACATTTGCGTTGCATTTCTCTTAATCAGATCCACCGCTGGACGGGTGAATTGATTACAAGTGACACCATTTTTACTTTAACAATAATTTTTACATCGTTGTTTATTCCTATACGATATGTATGGGTGACTCATGAAAAACAGACCCATCAGCCTGCAAGCAAGGGTAAACGAGTCAGTTTGGTGTGGTCAAATCCTATAACAAAAGCATCTCTCGCTCATGCTTGTCAGCAACTAAAAGCGTCATTATGCTGCATTCATGATGAACAATTAAAACAATCATCAAATAACTTCGATATGCTTGGAAGGCAGGTCTATTATATACCATCACGTCACATTTTAAATTTAACCCATTAAACCATGACTGAACCAAATATCATCAAGGTTGTTTTTTCCTTAATCAAGGTCATTAGGATCAGTCAGTGATGTGGTGTTTGTCGATGCTCCTTCGTGGGATAATTCAGATTTGGAAAAATTTGCTATTGGAAGCTCATGTCCTGTGATAACAGTATGTTCAAGGCGGTTCTTACCGGTGTTGGCTTACGCTGAATTGTTTACCCTTTTCAAAAAGTATGGCTTCCTTCGCCGGTTGGTTTTATCTTGGATCGGGCCTGGCGACAACCCTATGCTGAATACTTACATGACTTTACTGCCAACAATTGGAGCTCATTTACGTTATTTTGTAGAACGGGTAACTTTCATGAACAAACGTATGCTTTTAATTGTTTTGTTTTCTGAGCTGTTCTGTTCGCTCATTCCGATGAGCTCGCTCGCTCCGAAAAAGGAGCTATTTATTTGTTATATATGAAAACGAGTCATTCATGAATACTGTAAACGTCGTATTTACGCTGAAACCAATTAAATGTTTAACGCTCAAACCGCACGAAAATGTACTAATCATAATTTCGCTGATAGGCTTTGTGAGGGTTTCAAGGGCTTCATGTTTTGACTCTATATGTAGGTATTTTAAAATGATGTTATTGCAAATTTGACTCGTGGGAAAAGGGGTATAAGCTAGCGTCTAAATTCAATACTGAAATTCAACACATGGACACAGTCGATGCTGCCCTTTACCGTTCAAATATAATTTCTACTTGCTTTCATGCATTGCCCAACATGAATTTTACTCTCAGGGTATAATACAGTTTTCATAATCATATAAATTGTCATTGATTCATTCATTATCTCGAATTTTGTTTACTTGGTTTGTTGGTTTATAATATTCGTGTAGGCCGTAAAGGAAATGGATTTGGAATGGTCATTTCTACAATATGATTCTTTCAAAGGCGTGAACGTGCCGAAGGACTTGTTGAAAGCGAAAGGACACAACTTAATCTTTGATGTAATTGCTAATCAAACCTGGATTTTCCAGGTACAGACCATCCAAATATTATTTTCAGATTTATCAAACTAAATATTTTTCATGGTCGTTCATATACAGACAGATTCCAAAATATGAACATATGAATCAAAAATTGAAAGACAAAAATACGTAGCGATTGGGGAAATTGGGATGTGAAATAATAATGTGAATATGTGAATTATGAAAAACACAATGGATGAGGATATGCTGAGATTTGTGTTGGGTTTCAATTAAATCAAGTTGTTAAATTCCTATTTTTTAAATATGGTTTACTTTTAAGGCATTGGTTCTTTGTCACACGACGGATTACACCCCAATGATGCGTCCACCACGATTTGAAGGGGTTGACTAGATTAACTTCATCAGTGTAAAATAATTTACTGAAAATAGTCTGTGGGTCTGGAGTTCTCTGGATTGTATTTACAGAAGGTTGTTTGGGGCGATGAGAGAAAATAAATCGGAGCCCAAATTCTCTGCCCACAACGCATCATGAAATCTAAATCAGTAAAGATTTATTTTTTCAAATTAAAGTTGCAAATGAATATTTATTTGTTAATTCATGAATCATATCATAATTATTATTCTAAATATAAACATTCAGAACATTTTTTCTCACTTCATTAGTCAATCGTTATTGTAGCTCGTTACTATCCACTTACTCTGGCACGCTATGATATGAGCCCACATTAGCATTAACATGCATTAACTAAATTACAATTTGGCATTCAATCAGCAGAAATTCGTGCTTATCAGAATATAGGGAAAGGGACCATATAAGAATCTTCATTAAAGACAAGAATATGCAGTCGATGTAATTCGGGGCAATGGAGAAAAGGTGGAAAGGTAAGTTCAAATGGACGGCATTGCGTTGCTGCTTGTAAAATGTGCATGCTCTACAAGTCTACACTAAAAGGCTAAGGAATGTTCACTTCACATGTATGTATTTAAATGTAAATGTTGTAGTATGCACACGTGCATTGCTTGTAAACAGCACAAAAGTGTTTGGAAAATATCTGGACATTATTAGATATTGATCTTGGATCTGGGGATGGAATAATTTGTCAGTTGTCATAATTAAAAAGCTTTTTAAAAAAGTGCCTTTCATTTTGTATCGGTGGGAGGAAGAAAGCTCTACACCTGCACTTTCAAATATTTTCCGTGGATTTCTGAGAATCTTTATTGTCGACTGCTGTGTGAAATTGCAGAGCCTATTTCATATTTGTGATTGCAGCTTAGCTATAAGTTGTAATTATCCTTCAAGATGGTCAAGCAAATGTTAAGTAAGTTTTATGAGTAGCACATTACAACAGGGAGAAACTTATGATTAGTTGTTCTATTTTCTATTCTAAGTCAAATATGTTGGTTGAATTAAAAAGAAAACATTATTTATTTATTTGAAATGACGAAATATTATTTTCCAAATTTTAGAGAAAAAGTCCAAGCGTATGCCAACTAAGAAACGCTTCAAGATTGAAAAGAAAGTTCGGGAGCACAATCGAAAGCTGAGAAAAATTGAAAAGCTAAATAAAGGTAAAAAGGGGGTATCTAAACGACTTATCATAGTGCCAGGAGATTGTCCTTTTAAGAGTCAGATTCTAGCTGAAGTTGCTGCTACTAAAGAAAATATGAAGCAGGAGAAACTTGTTAAAAGAGAGCTAGTCCAGGCTGAGCGGAAGGCTAAAAAAGAAAAGTTGAAGGCTGATAAACGCTCTGGACTAGCAACTAGTGTACAAAAACCTGGCGAGTCTACAAGCAAATCTGGAAAGAAATCTACTCTAACTTTCGAAGACTTGTTAAAGAAAGCACAGGAGCGAGGATATCAATTCGAAAAGGTGGAGCAAGCTAAAAGCCAGGGTGATGCTAGCCTAAAGGCATTTTATAAACAGTTCCAACAGGTTAGAGGTCATTTTTTTTGCATTTCTATGTATTTGTAGCTTACGATTGGATGAATAATTGCAAATGATTTTGGATGCAGGTAATCAGTGACTCTGATGTCGTGATTGAAGTTTTAGATGCAAGAG
>JAHZNA010002846.1:0-10301 GCA_027743935.1 Sinodicranocentrus sp. ZH6 | reverse complement strand
CCCGTAGGACGTTTGAGGCATTTTGAGATCTTTTGATTTTGGTCATTATTTACTAAAAAAAGTTTCAAATGGTATTTTTATAAGCACGACAGCAACAAGATTTCGCTCGAACTTCTTGATCCATTACGTACTTCGGAGCAGACTTTCTAGTGTAGGGTGTGATCCCTAACTTCTTAGCTTTAATTTGATGTATCATTGAACCTGAAATTCCTCCTTTCTTGGCTGCCGCAGCTTCCGAAGTAATTGGAGTTTTAAAAAACAAATTTGAGACTTTTTTTGCATTTGAGGTCTTGCCATCGTTGGAGGTGGACCTGGAACTTTTTTAAATTCCATTGATTTTGTAGTCTGAAATCTAACGATCATTCTGTATATGATTGTTTTCCGAATTCCTTCTTCACGAAAATTCGGACCGTTTTTAATTTAGAAAAGTTTGCAGAATTTTAGTAGTGTGAAATAACGCGTTTGAAAACGCTTCTTTGGATGCTCGCCCTATGGTTGTGAATGATATAATTCAAAAAGAAAAGTACGTCTAAGAATACCATAATCATCCCACATCTGAATCTGAAAACGTTTTTCGATTCTATTATCGCTACGCCGTCTTATCACTTATCTTATTTTGTCTCCCTTGTTCGTAAGCAAGCGTTACATATACTCTCGAGATCTTTAAATGTTAATAAACTATGCATTTGCATTTTTAAATTATGGCACTATTGCTAAAATATCAGGTACCAATTCTTTTTATGTGTAAGAAAGGGCCGAAAGTTTAACTGACTTGGAAAAGTACAAAGAAACCATGCAAGAGTTGTCCATGTTACATTTCGGTTTTACGGATGATGACCTTTCAGAATACTTTACTATAATACTTTTTATGCATCAGTGTAATTTATGCACTTCATTGAAATTAGTATGGCTACAGCACACACCTTAGTCCGATTGAAGAAGTATTTGAAAAACTAGAATATGGATTGAGGATTATGTAAAACAATTTATCCAATTGACTAACCGGTTTTCATTTACCATTTTCGACATTTGGTACTTCATGTCAATTAGTGTGATATATAATTAGTAGTATTAGTATTAAACCATTCAATGTTTTTCGGTACTAATGGCTTAAAGTATCAAAACGCTTTTACTTTTGCCCTCATAATAAATAGTTTTTTTAAAAAATATATGGTATCTTATAAACGATTTATGAGATAAGCTTAAAATAAAATTCTGATATGCATTTTTAAGATAGTTTGGGGATTCAGCAATATGTACGGTTACGTCTCCAGCGTTAATTGCCGGTATCATTAATCATATAAATATAAACATTATTCCCTGATTCACCTTGAAATGAAAATTTATATAATTATGTACATGCATAGATCCCAATGGAAATTTTCTAAGATAAGAATGCTTGTGGTCGCTATTTATCTGCCAGTAGAAATTTGTCTATTACATAAATGGATTGATAGTTGGATGATTCTATTGGAGATCAAACAATATATTGCTTTAAAACAGACTTATTATTGTTCACATATGAAATGAACAAACAAGCAACCTAAAACGACAAAAAATTAAGCTTTAAGTATGGTTATTTTATAAAGTGGAACAATGCTTCATGACATAATAAGTCTATGACAAATATCATTTAAGCTGCTCATGATGGATTACTCACCGTCAACCTTCCATTGTGTTGCGATTACATAATCCTGGTGCGTTCTGTCTTGTCTTGAGATTAGTCCAGAATTCATGTGCTTTCAACATTGACCTGTGTATGAATCATTTACGATTGAATTAAGCATATGAGTATATTGGTGGGTCTTGGTATATCTTGGCATAAAAATTTTCTTCGATCAATGAATTATCTTACATTTAAACCATATGAACTTTTTCACGATGAAACGATCAGAGTTCTCGTTATCTATTGTAATCAATTTCTAAGAGGGCCAAATATGTTGTTGTGTACTTGTGCAAAGTTTTTTATATAGAAACCAATTGGGGTAACGTTTTCATCTTCCGATACTACCTGATTGTTGATTACTGAATTGTTCTAAATCTTTCAAGAGAGAGTATGAAACATGATGAGTTTACAATTGGTTTAGTTTTATAATGCTATTGAGTATCTTTTGATCAATAGCTTATCATTTCAAAAATAAGCCACAAGTAAAAATATGTAAGCGCACCAAAATGGATAAAAGAGGGTAAGTGAAGTAAGCCATACTGTAAATATATGTAGCAACAAGCGCACACTTACACTGCTCATCCTTATATGTCATATAAATCTCTTCCCAAGCCTCTTCCGTGTAAACAGAACATAATAGTCTGAATCAGTGCATCTAATCCAGCAATCCGGATAAACTAAGCAAATGTTAGCTAATGTTGGGTCTCGGTCAACTCTTACATTGTCGTGTTGCGGTAAATCGATAAGGATAACATAACTACGATGAAGTAAATTAAGAGCAAACATGTAATGTCAACGTAAAATAAATGCAAGTTTCCTCCCCCGATGGGATAGGAGGAGTACATCATCTGATATATAAACTGCACCGTTGTTTCTTCAGATTAACTCTCCACTAACAACTAAAACACCTATCATCTCCTTCTCTCATCACAATCAAATCCTATTTTACCTCCTCCTCCGTAATGACAGGCATGCAAAATGTATATTTTATATGATTTGCCAAGGAGGTAGAACGAAGATCACTAGTGTTTAAGTGTAGATATTTTTCAACGTTTATGCAAATTTTGAGCATGCTAATAAATAAATATACCAACACATGTATTTTTATCCTGCACAATATTTTAAAATCATGCTGGATGAGTTCAGGCGTAAGAGGTGGGAACGTTTTTCCTGATTCATGGAGCATACTCATGAAATCACACCTTTTCAGAGCCTGTGACATCCCAACTAATCTTCGATTCATATCATGCATACTTTTCGTTTCTTTACCCCAGTAATTTTCATTAAATTGCCACACCATTACATGAATTTATTTCAAGTATTGCAACACGGTATTACAAGTATTAGTCTTTTGATGGCAATTTTTTTGAAACGTGATACCTAAGAATTGGATTGTTTCCGAAGTTCATAAATGATTTCATCTACATTGAGACCTGTGTTACAAGATTAGAAGCATGATAATAAATGTTCCAAATTGATTTAGCTCTGGAGCTAATAATCAGTCCTCAAGATATTTTACAAACGTTTGCTGCTCCTAATTCCCTAACGGCTCTTTACTGCAGAAGCACTCCAGCAAATCGTACAAAAGCAACACAAAATTTTCATTCCTGTCTGTAGAAGAATTGATTATAATGACCTTAATTGATCGCAAAACAAGCAAGATAATTGGACAGTTTAATTTAATTTAAGTATACCAACTAGCATGGAGCAATTGTTCCAGTCTAAATTTTTTTTAACCATTCACTTTATTGATCAAGACTCAAATGTGCCAAATATTCAAAATAAATATAAACAGCATTAAGACCAAACATAATTATAATATTATTTCTTTATTTTGTAAAACTTTTTATATGTATATACCCTCTCTGGTTTCATTGGTCTACCCCACAGGAAACTTGTTAATGTATTAAATATTTAAAAAACGTGTAAAAAAGCATATTGCTAGAGAAAACACTTACTACAAATTTTAATTTTCAGTTCAAGATTGCTTAATATTCGAAAGCTTGTAAAAATAAAATACTTCCCATTCCTCAGAACTCAACTTAAAATGCTTAACATAATACAATGTCGTACGGTGCATATATGTATTATAACATTATTAACCCAACCGATTTTTTAAAATCTTGAAATGTACTTTAATGACTGAACCTTAAAACCTACATCTTGACGTAAACATCTTAAAGTGAACTCACTGGCACATATTTAATCAACGTTTTTACTAAAATTGATAATTGATAATTGTGCATTTATTGTCAAATCAGTCCTTTACAGCAAGGAATTTTAACTGGAGAGACATTACTCAAGTTATAGAATTACATATTAAGTATGATTAAAGTATAAATAGGCTAAATAAAAGTGCATGCATAATTATAATCATTAAATGGTTCAAATGGCATATTATATAATCATAATTATTTATAAGTATTCAATTAAAAATATTTTCAATAACATCTAGATTTTCATCGTTATCAGGTGATTTACATATACATTCTTTTTGAATTCCTAGCACATAATTAAAAGTAGCTTGTTTAAAAGAGCTTACATTTGTACATACGTTTTTAACATTATTAGGTAGTTTTAGCCACACTTGAACAGCCTTGTACATAAAGGATGCACGACCCCATTTTGTGTTGAACTTATATTTTGGTTTATAATACGTAGAAGTTCTTGTAGATTGAGAAAGAAGTCAGAAAAGCACATAAATTCGTGAAAGAGAAGCATAGCATTCTTTAACAACGTTTTTAACATGATCGTCCCGCATTAACTTTTCATCAAAGCTAACGCCTAAAATTTTCATGGTACTTACACGATTTATATATTCATTACTTAATTTTATTTTAATTTCAGGTAGGGATTTAATGATGTTTGGTTTGCCTATTACGATAAACTTGGATTTATTAGAGTTCAGTGTGACATTATTGGAATTAAGCCAGCATTGTATCGTTTCTAAATCTTCTTTCAATTGTGAGATAGCATGAGACAGTAAGTTTCTTGGGCAGGTGATACATAAAATGTTATCATCTGCATAAAGGTACATCTTAGTATTTTTGGTAGCATAAAATAAGTCATTTATAAAAAGGCAAAAGTAAAAAGCGGAGGTTGAAAGGCCCTGAATAACACCTAAGTTTGTTTGTTTAATACTAGATTTATTGACTCCCATTTCTGTTTAGCTGTACATATTGGGATCAAGTTTGATATTATTTCAGAGTTGATTCCATTTTACCAAAGCTTTGCAATGAGTATTTGTCGGTCGACTTTGTCAAATGTTATCAATGTTAACTTTGATGTTATCAGTAATCGCGGTCAAAGCGTGTAAAGTACTATGTTTTTTACGAAAACCAAACTGAGAGTCAACCATAAAGTTCTTTTCCTGAACATAATTTGAGAGCTGTCTTAAGATACATTTGTCAAATAATTTTGTAAGCACAGGTTGAATTCCAATGGGCCTTGTATCATTTGCATTACTTACATTACTCACTTTTATAACGGCAGTAATCATAGCAGTTTTCCATTCAGGAGGAACAAATCCTTCACTTATAAAGTCATTAAAAAGCGAGGCAAGTGCAGAGCAAAAAATGTTAGAGTTAAGGGCCAAATTTATCATTTTGTTACTCATCATCAGCATCAATGGAAAAGTTATTTTCGATACGTTGTGAGTGTGGTAAAATGGTGTTCAAGCCAGACCAGAGGTTGCTTTCATTAATACGAAGATTAAGTTCAGCTTTAGTGTCGTTGCACATACTGAACTTGACTTACTTCTTAAATTGCAACATTCGCCTTCTGTTGAGCTCACTTGGAATACAAGAATAAGCTTTATGGCTTTTTTTACATTTTTTAATGAGTTTCTTTGTACTCCGTGAGGTATAAACTTTTTTGGGCTTTGTTTTTGTAAACACTTTACACACAGGATAAACACGGTTGTAGACTACTGTAAGAGTATCAGAGAAAACATTTCCATCAAAAACTGGGTAGCGAAACGCATTGTCAAGCATATATAATAAAAAATGGAGCTTTGCTAAATCGAATTTCCTTGCATAAGTTGGCTTCTTTATAGTAATAGGTTTTGAGCAATGAATAGAACATTCAATTATAGCATGGTCGGATATATACGACTCTAGTACGTTAGCATTAATTACAGTGGACTTATCTTTTACAAATATCAGATCAAGAATATACTTTTCCCTAGTTGGTACCTTTATAAGCTGTGTGATGCCACATGAGGATGTAAATTGATTTATGGTATTGACCCAACTGCTACGCAGGTTATTGTCCTCTAGTACGATGAAGTTTTTGTCAAAAGATAAAAGCAACTCAAAAAGGTCATAGATAAATTCAAAATCTTTGCATAAAATATTACTCGTATACTTTGGATGTCTGTAGAGGCAACATACAATGAATCTTTTGTTAAATTTGTTTTGGATTTTAAGAATTTGAAACTCAATATTTTCAGTTGAGGATATATATTTATGTTGATACTGGTAGCTTTAATTGTTTCCCGAATAAGAATAGCCGTGCCTAAATGCCCCTTATGCAAAATGTCATTTCTGAATAATTGATATCCATGTGGTATAGGAACTGTATGAAAAGGTTTTCTCCAGGTCTCAGTCATGCAAAATATGTCGTATTCGTTCTTCGTAACAATATTTTGCATTTGCAAAATTTTATTCCCTAAGGATCTTACATTAAGGTGACCTATTTTTAAAGCTTGCAGGGTAGTCTTCGTCGGTTTGATTTTCCTGGGAGTTGGGTTCGTCATCCTTCTGCATCTGATTGCAATTCCACTGGGATTGGTGCAACTTCTGAGTTCGGTGTTTATGTATGAGACCGCCGGGATGTAACATCTAAAATAATCGGTGATGAGATATGATGGTTTATGGCGTTTTGTTGGTGGTCTAGGAATGTTTCTGGCAATAGTTTTTGATGAATGAGGTTGTTAAGATCCATTGGGAGGTATATTTTGATCAGGGGATATATGAAGATCCTTATTAAAGTTATTTGTAGTCATATTAAATGTTTGTCGGGGGTTGTTAATTGTTCGGGAATGAAGTTTAGCCTTCCCTTCTTCGACACAAATAATACTCCCGTCATCAACCTCTAGTTGACGTTTACGAAAGTTGATTTTGCAATTGTTGCCCTTCTCTTGAATATCCGCAGACACTTCACGTAAAATAGCAAAGTCACGTCTAGTCGTAAATGGGAGGTCTTCATTAATGAAATGTGGTCTTAAAAGCTTCTTTTTGTTCTGAAACACTCGATTTCTCTCACTCATCGAATAAAACTTAACGCGTATGGGACGAATAACACCCTCTTTGAAGACTTTAATCCTATACACAATGTCAGGATGAATTTCAGCGTCTGAAATACTCTTGATTGTTTCAACAACAGTCTTAAACAGTTCCTCAGGTCTTTCGTTAGCACTATCTTCAAATCCATTAAAAATTAGATTTTTCTCACGCATCTCTTTGGCAAGAATCTCGTTGTCCATTTCAAGTCTTTTCACTTTACGTTAAAGAGATATGTTTTCATTATTTAAACTGTCGATATCCTTACTATGAACTTCTAGCGAAGAAGTGACTTTTGAATTAAAAATATCCATTTTGCTATTCATGGAATTCATTTTCTGATCAATGTTCTCTAAAGTTCTGGTGAGCTTGTGAATAAAATAGTCGGGGGGTCACAATCACTTTCAACATTTTTTGGTTCTGAATTAGCCATAACTGTTATTATTTCAAGGTCTTTTTCAAAATTTGAACTAATGCCAGAATTTTTATTAGTTGCCATTTCAGTTTCAAACGATATTTGTGAATCGTATCATTGAAAAAGAGAGGTATAAAATGTTGTCAGCAGAGCAATTTAAGAAAAATAGGTTCACCTCACAATCAATACACTTAACTTTGTCAAAAGGTAAAATATTATGCATACATACATGCATTATGATTGTCCTGAGGAGCGACAGGAGTATGCTTCTGCTTAGCAGCGAGGCAGAACAGAAAATATACCATCTTAACCTATTACACTACAAAAGTAACCTAAATATTACCTAAATACAGTAACCCTTCGGGTCAAACTGTAGCCTAGAAGGTCATCACTAAAGGTGAACAAAATAATATCGGATAAAATATAACATTTTAGAATATAGTATTCAATTGTATGATTATAACCATTTTCCCAAACACACAGTACATTCGAAGAATTTCATAATTTGCTGAAAATGCTGAAGACGCTCCACTGTAATGTCTATATTTATGATTAGCAGTCAGTCAACTAAATATATAAGATGACAAATCAAAACCATCGAGCAAAATGTCAATTTTGTTTGACTGTTACTCATTCAGGGTACACATTAATTATTATAATATATCTATAATAATTTTTAAGAACATACTGTAATGTTCGGTGGTCACTGTAAAGGTTAGGTGTAACTACCTGAGTTGATAGTTATGTAATTAGCTACAATTAAGTGGAACTTCTGTATTTACTTATGTCTCTTTATTGAACTAACATCAGAAAGTCCTACCCGCACGGTACAACGACTCAGAGTCAACTGCACACACACATGTAGAATAATCCTACATAATGCTCACGCACAACTTACAACATTATAAAGTCTGTCGCAATATATAGTTTCATATCAACACATCTCCCCTAATAAGTTTTAAATCTCCTCGATAAGCCTCTTGGGTGGGTACACTGCCCTTCCACTCCTAGTCCAGCATTTTGGGGAAAATCCTGAAGCGTCGTGACTTTCTAGTGTTGTTCCAGTATCCGCAGCTTCAACCTGGTCCTCTATCATATTGAAGAGAGTTTCTTCTTCCTCAAATTCATGGACAGATGTTAGGTGAATCAGGTTCCTTCTCAGTGTTCCATTGGGAGTTTCCACCTGGAAAGACCTAGGCGTATTAGCTTTTCCAACCACCTTCCCCCAAATCCTCATGTCTTTCACCCACACAATTTCGCCCGGAGCCAAGTCCTGTTTCTCTACCACTCCATGTCGACGATCAAATTTTTTCTTTTGCTGGTTCCTTCGTTCCTCTTCTTTCCCCCTTAAGCTTTGGTTATCCACTGTCCGGGGACAAAGGTTACAAGGTGCTATGGGTAGAGTGGTTCTCAGCTTTCGTCCCATTAGTAGCTCTGCCGGAGAGTATCCATTTGCCAGAGGAGTAGCTCTGTACTCCAAAAGAGCTTTAAGCGGATCTTTATTTTTCTTCATTCTAGACTTGACAGTCACATGGGTAAATCCATAGTCTCTAGCAAACTCCGCAAAAGCCGATGCTTTCGTCATCTGAAATTGGGGTCCATTGTCACTCACTACGATTTCTGGCACCCCGTGGCGAGCAAATATCGCTTTGCAGTGAGCTATCACTGTAGCAGCACTGAGGTCTTCATTGGGCATAAGGGGTTGTTGTCTATCTGCCTGTTCCTTAATACAAACCCTGCATCTCTTGATCATTTCTTCGATTGCTTGAGATATTCCCGGCCACCATACCGTTTCTCTTGCGCGCATTCTGCACTTTGTAATTCCCAGGTGCCCTTCATGAAGTCGATATAATATCTCTTGTCTCAACTTCGGTGGAATAAAAAGTCTTGACCCTCTCATCAACAAGCCATCGGTTTCAACTAACTCGTCTCGCACTGACCAAATTNCTTCATGAAGTCGATATAATATCTCTTGTCTCAACTTCGGTGGAATAAAAAGTCTTGACCCTCTCATCAACAAGCCATCGGTTTCAACTAACTCGTCTCGCACTGACCAAATTCTCTGCATTTCGTCGCTGAGCTTCTTCTTTTCAGGCCATCCATCTCTAACATACTTGGCAATTAGTTTTGACTCAATATGTTCATGTTGTTCCTTCCATATCATTTGAAGTCTCGCATCTGTGGTAGGGATATTATTGATGACGCTTCGTACGTATGCCGTAACTTCCTCTTCCAGCTCCCTGTCGCCCACTGTCTTGAGTGGTGATCGCGATAGAGCGTCAGCAACAATTAGATCCTTTCCTGGAGTGTGAAAAATGTTGAAGGAGTAACGCATCATTCGCATCTTGAATCTCTGCAATCTTGGGCTCAAATCATCCATGGTTTTCGTGGTGAATATCGGAACAAGAGGTTTGTGGTCTGTTTCCACTTGGAACTCCATACCATACAAGAAATCACGGAATCTGTCACATGCCCACGTTATAGCTAGAGCTTCTTTTTCAATCTGCGCGTAACGCTTCTCAGCTGGACTTAATGTTCGGGAAGCAAACGCCACTGCTCTCAGAGTCTTGTCGTCTTGTTCCTGTTTCAACACAGCTCCAATTCCATATGAGGATGCATCTGCTGATACCACTGTCAGTTTAGTAGCATCATATTTCGCCAGCACTTGTCCTGAAGCAATCAAGATCTTCATGTCTTCGAAAGACTGCTGTTGGTCAGGGCCCCAGAGAAACTGATTCTTATTTTTCAGCAGTTCATTTAACGGCTGCAGTTGGTCAGACAGGCGAGGCACAAACCTCCCTAAGTAATTCACCATTCCTAAAAACCTTCGTAATTCTGACAAGTTTACAGGCTTTTCCATGTCAAGGATGGCTTCAATCAGCTCTTTGTCGGCTTGAATTCCAGTGGCATCAATTTTATAGCCTAGAAACTGCACCTT
>JAHZNA010002845.1:0-22557 GCA_027743935.1 Sinodicranocentrus sp. ZH6 | reverse complement strand
CAAGTTCCATTCAGGTGTGCAACCATCCTTTCGTTTCACACTTGCATTCCAACACTTTGAGGGAGGTTAAGGGTAAACTTGACAAAAGAGGAAAAAAATAGTTTCTTCACGGGCTGCAAACACAGTTTCAAAAAAAAAGTTGTATCTTTCAGGGAACCACGTCATGCATGAATCTCCACCTTGGTACTCTAATCCACTAGAAAATTCTCTTGATTGTACAAAAATAACCTAAAGATGGTAAACGTTACTCTTTCGAAAATTTAGAATCGTGAACATATACGTGTATGCTGTTACATAAGATGCCGAAAAGGTCAAACCGTTTCTTAATCTTCAAGTATAAACTTCCTGTTTCCTGATTTTCCTCTGAAAAAAAAACGGGACGGTTAGAATTTTGTGTACACAGATTGCAGTAAATTACATGACAATTTATTGACGTTTTTCCTGACTCCACATAATAAAAAAAAACAGTCATGTTGACTTTCAGCTTGATTTCTATTTATTTGACTTGCAAACTTGTTGATTTGTGTCTTTTTTGTGAGAGTATCAGTAAATAAGCAAAAAAGGGGAGTGGGAATTTACTAGAGAAAAAAAAATACATATTTTTTTTGCTCTTGTAACTCCCGTTACATGACCAAATACTGTTCGTGTAATCATTAGGTTTGTTTACTTTACAAGTTGTGTCATCTCAATTTCTCAAAACCGTTCCAGATTGCTTGCCTTAATATTATATCCCCTTGTCGATTTTTATTACCGATCCCCTACAATTTGCAATGAGGTGAAGGTTACTCGTAACAAACAGGGGAGGTAATCAACCATTCTCATGAAATCAAATTGCCACACACATACAAAAACAATACAATTTCGAGAGAAACAAAATCCGCACAATGATCCCTCTCCTCTTCAACTTTGTGAGTGGAACGAACCAAAAGTCCTATAGGATCGGCACGTTACCTTCATCATTCCCCGTAGAGGGTGTAATCATGCTCATGCAATCATTATACAATTCTCTCTTCAAAAAATATACAAAGATGTTCAACTTGTGGTTCATGATGAGAAGACAAATTCCCTACCAACTGGGTACGCATATTGTGATCCTCTTTGTTTATTGCAAATTATGCTTTGGCATACGGTGAATGACAGGAGATCTCGAGAGAGAAAAATATGTTATGATTTTTTTCTCTCTCAATTTTAGAAAGATAGCAAATATGATTCATGATGATACATATGGACCCACTGTAAATGAGGTATTATCCATCCTCATGCGAAATAATTTTTTTCTTCATCCATTAAAACATAACAGGATCAAATGAAGGGAAAAATGTGTATAAATCACTTTAATATGAAACACATACCTGATGTGCGGCCTTCTGCTTGTAATAAGTTTGTACCTTGTTTGCAAAATCCTTTTTTTTATTGGATTGCATGCTTCAAAACTATCTTTGCTCTGCTCACAACACCAAAAGTGCACATCTATATCTGATCTTTACAACAAAGACACTTATAACGATATTCTTTGTTGATTGTTGTTATGTGTTATGTATCATCATGAAGATTAATTTAAGACGCAGCATATTATACGAAAACGTTATGTGCAGCCGTAGCAGCAGGTGAGTGAGGAGACTATCTCTCATACAATTAGATAGTGTTATGCGTGTACACTCACCACATTTCCACTGCAGCATGATAGAATTTTTCATAGAGTATAATCCCAGGTGTAATCTACTTTTTAAAAATATGATTACATTATAGAGGAGAAGGATGCAAGTGAGTGTTTGACTTTGTATGCCATACATCCGCACTCCCTCACTTGGCAATCTGATGATGCATGATGTACAATGTGTAGCTGAGAGTGTAGAGATGAAAAGAATTATCCTAGACTGCTTTAAATGTGATATGCTCATACAACCCCAGAGAGGAAAAAATTAGGTAGGTATGTTGTCTATCACGGTAATAATAATGCACGATATGAAATGAATTTTTGCACACTTAGATTTTTATATCCCTTGGTTATGCGTACCTTTTGTACTTGTTATTTAACTGTATGGGATATATGAATGGATACTATATCTATCTTGGCTTTATGGTACATTATTTTCCGGTTGTTTAAACCATGTTATGAGCCATTTAGATTTCAAGTCCGACATGCATCACACGAGGATGTAGTTGAACCGAGGAAGGTGTAGTTGAGAGAAATATATGCTTTGAGTTCGTATTGTGCTCTCAGTTCTACCGGTTCAGGAGTCTAGTGAGTTGCTTCACAAAAAAGTGGGGGAGTAAAAAAAGAATTTTATAGGATGAAGTGTTTGTAGTGGGATAATAGAAAAAACACACGTAGTTTGATTAGAAAATACGGATTTATAATTAGGCACGAAGCAATACCACATATGATATTATAATGACAAAGGAAAATGCACTAAATGTGTAGCAATCGAGTTGAGGGTTGTTGTGTGTCGTGGTTAATATTAATGTGAACTTGTAACCTGTCGTATTCGAGACAAATTTTTGTAGTTTGCTAATTGAGGTGTGTGTAAGTGTCTACGCGCATACCTGAAATATCACTAACGCCCGAGAGTTTCCGGGATGTACTGTTTTCAAAAGAGTGTGGGGTATGGGAGTACAAATTAGTTAAAAGTATCTACCACACAACAAGGTTATCCACTTTCAGTGTCGTGAGAGGGAATATATATGCGAATTAATTCTTTAGAAAATGATTCAATTGACAATTTTGACGTGTTGCGAGCAACCCAAACCGTGCGAGATTTTGTGGCATCAGAAAGCTAAACTTTGAAAAGAATTTAGTAACATAGAAAGTGCGACATGTTGTGTAAAACAAATTCCATGCTAAATAATCCATCCGCTGGTGTGTGGTCTTTACCAATTCCCACTGCTCTTTTGACGAAAGAGCCACAGTGAAAATCAAATTGCTAAATTCTCTGAATCAAAAGATTCTCCCTGTCCTCGTTTCAAGAGCATTGGCTGTGATCTCCATAATATCCACTTGGGAGAGAATAATAATAAAAATGTGAGTGGTTGTGTGTCGGCAGGACAGTATTGTGGATAACAAACAAAAGTGGTGCAAAAAAACGAGATCATCTTGAATTTTTTTGTGGAGACTCTGTTACAGTGATCATGATTACTTGGCAGACAAACTTTCAAAACAAAATTTGTTGTCAAAGTCCAAAGTGTTTTGTTATGCACTGTCATCTCCCCATCATCTTTTGGTGATGTGAGTGTGTAACCAGCAAAATGGAGAATAGAATAGATACATAGAGAGTGTCTTCTTTTTTCCAAAATGAAAGCAAATTGCTCATCTTGTCTTTTAACGACGAGAATTGTGTGAGATTAGATGTGAAATGTGATGGGTGCTATACTTTTCGAAAGCTGTTGAATCATCTTCGACAACAAAAGCCATCATGTTGCAATCACCTCAGTTGATACTCCAAATTCTTCGAAGTGAGTCAACTCATTGAGAAACGAAGTTTTGTCATTTTTTTCTTTCTTTTTGAGAATATACTGGTGAAGGCTAAATTTAAGAGAATATATATAATTATCCCATGCATTCTCCTCTCTTTAATTAGTTTCTTATGAAGAATATATTATTATTAAAATCTTTGGAGGGTAATCAATCACTTTAATGGGATTTTCAAGAAAACTTGCAAGTCGTTAAATTTTGAAATAATTGCTAATGAATATGATATAATAATGTCATTTAAATGACACCTCTCGCCGCGCTTTCCTGTGGCAAGAGCACAGTTATATCAATCAGATCACGACACTTGAGAGTAACAGAGTTAGATAATGTGGATCAAACAATACCTCTCAAGAATTCCCTTTACTAAGGTACAAGGAATGGGGGAATTTTGTAACGCCAAAATAAATTTAATTTGCTCAGTTTTCATTACAAACTGAGAAAGGCTAAAATTTTCATAAAGAAGAGAATTACTTAATGATTTGCTCTCGACGCAAACACCAATCATCCCACAATGTAATGATAACCCCACTCTCATCATTCCAACTCATTTAGATTATATGTAATACATGAAAAGTTCCGTTTTGCTCGGCTTCCCGCAGACATAAGTGTTGTAATGAAAGGAATTTGTCTGCATGTGGTGCTATATTATTTGGTTGCACATCATTTCACATTTTTGCGGTGTCCCTATTTGTGATAATTGTAATGTGTGATGAGAGTTTACTCGAGAATTGAACAATTTTTGTTGAGTGTGAGGAGAGAGAACGAAAGTGAAGAGTGACTTTTCATAGTTGCAAATCCCTTTTCAAGCCGTGCTCTCTCTCTCTTACGTGATTTTCCAATTGATGGGATGATGTTAGCAGCAAATAACATCACCAAAACATCAACATTTTTACATCCTTTATTTCTTTTCGTGGTATGAACTGTAGCACCTTTTTTGGCCTGGTTGGTTTGACTTACATAAAAATATTTTTGCTCTGCTTTTACCACCATTCATTTTTGAATTTGTGTCATTTGCTCATTTACGTATCATCAGCATCACTGAGCACAGAAAATGAAATGTGCTTTATATTATTCTCATGTCTATCTCTCTTTTATGGCGTTTCAAACTTATGAAAGGAAACTTTTCCCTGTGATGTTTTTCCCCTACTCAATGGAACGTATTGACGATATTTACATGTTGAAAATGAATTTCGACTTGGCCTAAATTCATGACTTGAATATAGCGTGAGACTAATAAAATGCAAAAAAGTTTCACATGCATGTTACAAACATCCATACATGTGTGCATATTTTAAAATGCAGTTTTTACCATAATCCTTATCTGTGTACGGCTCGCTTTTAATGGAGTTATTTTCCGAGACTTTTTCACGAATTCGCACCACCATAACACGCAATGTGACTCCTGGGATACTGCACTAGTTTCGAATAAATGACAAGATTCAAGAAAAGGGCAGTAATTACAGCTTTGCAAACGAAAATATGAATGAATAAGAAGATAAAATGTTATACACACACGTTTATATAGTTAAAACTTTTGAAGACACAGCCGTCCAATGAGCTAAGTACACAAGAGAACATTTACGCACGCTTCACTAAACTCCATCATGAATGATTGTTTGTTTTTATTTGTTTGAGAGTATTTGTGTACCATTACCATTATGCAATTATTTTGCAGTGGCGAAAAGGGAAGGCGATATTTTTTAACTCGTTTATTATCTTTCTCTTCCTTATTCGCAATGCGCAAAGGATGTGTTTACGTCCATACAGTTGTGCCAAGCAGTCTGCCTCTTTTTAAACTTGTGTGTAAACAAAAATATTGTGTAAACAAAAAGGAACAATATCTCCAATAAAGTCAGATTATCATATCGCAGCAGTAATCATCAAGTATTGTTTTAGTCTCACAGATTGCATTTGCTCTGTTGTTCACTATCACCTTCTCCCTTTATCTTCTTGGATCGATAAATCCCTTACAGTGCGGCGGAGGTCTGTGTTAATTTAATTTTAACGAGTTGATCTCCATCCACTGATAAAGGTATTTGGTAAAAGTCTTAAAATTAGGAACATGAAGGGGATACCGCTGTGAGCTCCTTGTCTCCATTACAGTTTGCTTGCACGAAATGCAAAAATGATTATGATGATGACGACATAAAATAAAGGGATTTATTATCTCAAGTTTGAAGCTATTCCTAGCCTGAAATGATATCCATTCCTGCTGTGCTATTATTCATGAAATACTCGCACTTTCATTGTTTATTGTATATTGCGAAAATTATGTGCGTTCTATCCCTATTTTTATTGTTATTACAATGTATGAATAGGACAGAGTGACTTCCGCAAGCAACCCCCACCTATACATTTAAGCAGAATGATTGTTAGGATTTTTTAATATGACTTGGAAAAAAAGGTTATTTCGTTCAATAATATATCCCCTCCTGAAAAAAATAATACTCTATTTTTTTTCTCGTTTCCTCCTCAATTTGTTTTTCGTAAACAAAAATTCTCAGCATAAAAAAAGATCTTTCCTCACAAAATCCAATTTATCCTGTTTAATTTTATTATCGTTGTAATAACCGTAATAATATCATGTGTTGTGGAATAGGCCAAACTGGGAGATGTATTTCTGCGATGATAAAATGAACAATGGTGCTTGTCAAGAAATATAAGTTACAGCCTTCTTGACTATTTACAAGGGTCATGGGTCAGGGAGCCATTAAATATTGCAAAGACTCCTTTCAGCATACATTTTAGCTTCCATATAATTCAACCCAATGGAAGCTTGGCATGCGAGTAAAAAATTATAACGTATTTTTATGTTTATCCTTTTCATAAAATAAACCTGTAAAAAAATACCAAAACCACCTTTACAAGTTTTACAAGACTATCACCGTATTTTCGTCTAATTCATCAAGGAAATTGAACAAAATCATGTAACGATCTTTAAAGGAAATGCTTCTAAACGGAAAAAAATCTACGATGAAATCTCAAATTTCATCCTTTTTAATAAGATTCCTCCTAACAGGATCATTTCACGATGAATCAAAACCCAATTCTTGTTTCCTTGTTCTTCTCTTTTGGGCTAAACGCATGTAATAATCTAGCCAAACAAGTTAGAGAAGCTAGTCTAATTCTAATTACCTAATTTGTTGGTTGCATGCATGCGTGTCATAATAAAAAAAATATAGAGCAAAGCCAAAGAGATGCACAAGGACGCGTGTGCTATGATGGGATATACGACTTAAGCATCTTTTTCAGAAAATAAATTTTTGATCACACTCAAGTCAGTTGTTAAGCACAAATATTCATTAAATTCGGTAGCAGCGCGTGGCTTCAGGGAAACATGCAGAGTCATCAAATTCCATCTCAGAAAAAATGAAAGACAAATCACCGTTCCCTCTGTGCATGTTTCACAATAGTTCCATTAGCAGCTTAACATTCCTCTGTGAGAGCTTATCCTGATTATCCTTATCTGCAGCTGACAATGGCGCATGCAATTTTGGAATTACGACTTACAATCATTATCACTGACACGCAGTATGAATTATTGGGATTTCTTGTTTTCCCAGAGCTTAGTTGAGAATTAAAAGATGAAGATAATTTTAACAAAATAGTGGCATCTGCAGAAGAAGTAAGGGTTTTAGTGGGAATAAGTGTCTTTACTGTTTGTTTAATTTATCGTTGTGATGTCTTCCTTACGTGTTATTTCTCTGAACAAGTTTTTTTCGGATCCAAAGTTTAATCTTTGTTTGAATTATAAGCCGTATATATGTACAATTTATTTGACCGGTCATATAAAAAAATCCGTTTACTAATCCATTGGATTTCCTTTGTTTATTGCAGGATCCTCAGCTCCAGACGCTTTAGCCCCCAGTCTGAGAACAATGGACAGTTCGACTGAGGTTCTTCATCAGTACATACCACCAACTTTCTCCAGGCTACCACCTGATGGTGACGAGTTCCCGAATAGTTGGTCGGACGAGCAAAAGTGCACAACGAAGACGTTCGAGTCGAGAAAGTTGTTTAGGAGTGAGTTGAGTTTGAAAGAGGTTGAAATCGACAGTACACCTCCTCCGCTGCCAACAACAGGACCGCCAGTAGACGACTTGTCTTCTCAGTCAGTAGAAGACTTGCATACTTCTACTGTGTATCCACCCCCACTCCCAGTGTCAATGCCGCCGCTTCCTCCAAAACCTACTGCAAGCCGGCAAACTAGCATAGATGATAAGAGAAAATTATTTGAAACTTCCGCTCCAGTAAGCACCAACAATAAACCTCCCCTTCAGTTCAGAAATAGTAGTGGTGGCACGAACATGATGAATCAAAGTAATAATCACACTGCTCCGGCCACACTTCCAAGAACCGGCGGAGCAGAGCCGAGTAAGAAAAGCGTCAAGGACAAAATTGCCATGTTCTCTAGTAGAACCAGCAGCTCAGAAGATAGCCCAGATTCATCAGCATACACCTCGAAGCCTCCAGCAGGACCAATGGTTACATCTAGTCTTAAAAAATCCACATTAGCTAACAACCCAACCAATGCGCTAAGCCGCAGCTCTGATAATCTGTTGCAAGGTCTTACCATGTCAGCGACAACGACCGGTGTGAACGAGAATGGAAATGGCTACAGGGCAATGTCAAAAATCAACCGGAGTTCACTTGACATCTGTTCCATGAGCAATGGAAATGGCAACGCTTCAACTGTTCGAAAAAGCTCCGCAGACCTGGTGAATTTCAACAACAAACCGGCTCCATTCTACGGGACCTTAAATGGGTCCAGTGAAATTAGAAGTAGTACCTTGGGCCGAGGCAGCAGCGCAAATAGATATCATGAGAATGGAGTGCCCAATGGGAACTCGGATGTGTTTTCTAGTGGCAAAGTATTATACGAGAGATCACAAAGTATGATTGATGTAGGGGGACCAGTTGGCACTCCAAATAACAACTTCCGTAACAGTTACCACACCGAGTCAACCATTGCCGTTAACCAGAATGGAATGTGTTCCACGCTAAACAGATACAGCGCCATGAATGGTAGCAATCGGGGGAGCAATGGCGGAGCCAATGCTGCCGCCAACAGTATCATGGAACAGAGAAGAAAATGCATGACAAAACTGAGAGGTTTAGTCATCCCTGACGTTCCACCTTCAGATGTGGTAGCTAACGTGTCAATAAATAACTCCGCTTCGGTCGTCGACCTACCCACAATAATTAGCAAAGACGCAGTCATAATCCCACAAATGCTTGGCTCGTCGACAAAGTCCGGAATCATGAATGGGTCATCAAACAAGAGCCTAATTTCCCGGTCTGAATCCCTCGATGGGATTTCCTCTTCGGATGACAATAGCAGCAGCTATCTTTCCTCTGCTTCAACAGTGTTGTCCACCACAAACGCAAACAGTGCCAAAATCCGTGCAGGTCAGACGGACTCTGCTGACCTACCTGACTGGAAACTTACCACAAATGCCTTACCAAAATATTCACCAGCTTTCAAACGAAGGAGCTTGACCGCTTACCAGGCTAGTAGTACGTTGAACTCTACAAATAAGAGTAGTGTACTAACAGCGCCTCAACCATATAAACCCATGTCACAACAGTCTTCCGGCAGTAGTCCATCAACAAATAACACAACGCCAGAACCAAAGAGCCTGGAAAGCTTAACTTCCCCACGGTCCGACTCCAGTTTCGAGTTCATGGCCGCTCCTGGCTCTTGTGATAACATAAAGCAAAACAACACAACCAACAATCATGTTCAACAGGCAGTGCCGATGAAGCGAAACAGTTTGGAGAAGACCTCCGAGAAATACCAAACACAGGTTACAATCCCTCCATCGTCTGTTGAAGAGAGTGTCCAGGAAAAGGTTGCTCCAGCCAATAACAATACCGCTGTCAAAGGCAAGTACGAAAAAGGAGGAAAATTGGATGACAGTGATAATGATTCTGCAGTGAGTTCCAGCCGCTCTTCCATTTCCCATGGGTTGTCCCCTCCTAATTCACCAACACCAGAAGAGTCGTCTTCCACCCCCGATCCAGACTTAGGTGGAGAAAATAGCGGAGAAGGTCGACCATGTAAGAAAGACGGAGGGAGCGAGGATCCCACAGACGACAGCTGGAGAATACTAAAAGCCCAGAGTGTTGAAGCGATAAACAGGAAGAATGTCCTTACTTCTGCAAAGTACAGCAATGGAACTCCCAGCGCCATTCCCAATGCCAATGATGATAGCAGTATCAGCAGCAGCAATGGCAAGAATCGCAGGAGTGATGATGAAGAGGCAAGTTATGCAGATGCTGAAACTGAAGATACTGAATCATCTTGCTCTGAGCTAGAAGTTGGAAAAACAAGACGTCGTATGATCGTCGCTGGAAGAATCAACCTTTGTCAGAGGAGAAATTCCAAAGCTGACACTGAAGAAGAAGACTATGAGGAGTTGGAAGAAGTGACTCCAGCCCATTTGCAATCTCTTCAACTTCATTCACAACCAAACTCTGTGGATTTAGGAGATGACCTTGTTCTGCCAGGGTTGACAGAATCACCTCTTCAAGCAATTTACGACATGGAAGTGAAAATGGCATATATCAACGAAGTTTGCGATGCTCTTCCAGGCAGTGGACGGTCGGACAGTTCTAGCCGTTACTTTTCAAGGAGAGACTCTGAAGCCACAGTTATTGAGAGACCAATCGAACCCAAGAGAAAGCTCTCCATGGACATGATTGACAGCGCAGCGGAGCGCCGAGCTAGAAACAGAAGCAGCTCTGGAAATGAATCAGACTTCTCCAGCAGCATTTCGCAAAAGTCGACTATGAGCAGCAGCCGTAGCAGCCGGGACAGAGAAACAAAACCGGAAGCTGATAGGTGGTCTCTATTAGAGAAGAAGTACTCAAGGAGTATGACAGCTGTCAATTTAGTTGCTGCCAAAGCTACTGAACCAGTAGCCCTTTCGACAACCCTGACCCCGGCATCATCAGTGCCAAAGATTTTGACAGGTGCTAGTGAAATTGTGGAAAAGAAGATTGAAAAAATAATTGAGAAAACATCTGCTGTGGATGGATCACCCAAGAAGATGACTAACGCGAATATTCCTCGCGGAAGAAATGATTTCAGGTCTTTAGCTGAGAAATGGCAACAAATATCTGGAGATGGGAAGCCTACTGGTCCTCCACCGCCAGTTGGCCCGAAGCCATCTCTGTCAAGACAGAACTCGACATCCAGCTCTGGCAGTACAGTAGCTCCAGCAAGTAGCTCATTGAAGGGCAGGTATGAAGCTGACAACGTTGAGTTGCCAACTTCGCGAATCATTGAATCTGAGACAATTACAAAAGAAGTACCAACCACGCCTACTCGTACTAGACCTACAGTTTCACCAAAGCCGTCGCAGACTCCGGTAGTTAAGAGCTCCACAATTTCTAATGTGTTAGAAGCTATCGAAGCAGACACTGCTTGGGCTGAAAAGAGAAGAACCAATAAGGGCAAATCGGCATCATCCAGATTGGCCAAGTCACCAGATGAAGAACCGATTCCGATGGCATCAGCCAAACGCTCTGTGAGTGTGAATGACATTAGAAGAGCATTCGAAAAGGCAGAAACAGCCATGGGAGGATACGGAAGGGACGATAATAGTCCAACTGCTAAAAAAGATGCTTCAGCCCTTACTCTCCCGTCAACATCAGCTCATTTTCGAGTTAGCTCTTTTGACAGTACGACGAGTGAGGAGAGCAGTGCTACAACTCCAGCTGGAATTTACGGATCAGTTAATAGTTTGGTAAGCTCAGCTCCTAGGGATCCGTATGGAAGTATTACATCTCTAGCCTCATCCACCAGTCTTATTTCTCCTCAGGTAATTTTTCATTAAATAACATCTCAGAAAAGCAGATTGGCTTATCTAGTGGTCATTAATAAGCGATAAATTTCCTGTAGTGAACAGTCATAATTCACTTCTTTTCAATTAAAAATCTATTTTTACTGTTAGAAGTAATGCGTAGTGACTTGATGAATTGCAAATATTTTGCGCAGAATTCAATGTCAGTTTAATCGTTTTATCTTGCAGCATGAGATCATAGTTAGTAAACTTGACACATTCAAGGTAAAATTAAGTTGTAAGAAGGGGATGTGAATAGTAATGCATCATACAGAAGAATAGATCTGGTTGCTTATGTCAAAGTGAAATAATACAAAGTTGTAGGCTTGAAGTTGAACCTGGCGTGTTTTATGGTTATCCATCATCATTGCGATTGTGAAATGTCAGACTTGTAAAGAATATAAAATAAAGTTCTAAGCGAGCTTATATGATTAGGGGATCTACGAGCTTGACTATCTTACACGTGTTTCACTTACTGCTGCATTGGGATTCGTACTGCACTGATCATGCTTATAATCTTTATCAGTGTGGTGTCAAATTCATTTCACGTGCACTAGGCACTGCAATGCAGCATTATATGATAACCATGATGAAGGACTTTTTAAATAGCACAATTCATACCAGGAATCAAAGATGCTTCGAAGAGATGTATATTTAAAAATAGAACGCATTTTATTTATTAATGGAAAGCGATTAAGTATGAGTAAATAGCACGGACTCCGGGACAAATCTTAAGTTAATTTCTTGAACATCTGCACGAAACAGTATGGAAATGAAAATTAAGGTACCGACACGGACATTTATGTATAAACTTTGCTCACTCATAAAAAATATTGTATTGTTGTTGTAGGAATTACAACAGCTTATTGACGAAGCAAACCAGTCTCTTGAAGAAGCTGGAACTCCATCGCATGAAGTTGCAGTTGTAATTTTGCACCGTGAGTTTGTCGGAGGAAGTCTTGGAATCACTCTTGCCGGTGGAGCTGATTATGAAACAAAAGAAATTACTGTGAGTAAAATAATGCCATAAAATGTTTATCCAAAGAATATGAATTCTTAGAACTGTTTACCAAATTTACGGTTTGTTTTCAGGTTCATAAAGTTATCTCCGGCAGTATTGCTGATAGAGATGCCCGCGTTCACCGCGGTGATAGAATTTTGTCTATTAATGGAAAGAGTACCAAAGGATTGACCCACAGAGAAGCTTTAAATTTACTAAAGGTTAGTCAAAATTTTCCTGTAATATTGTCACAAAATTATAAATCACATCATGGTTTTGAGTTCATTTTTAATAAAATCTGTTGTTGCAAATTTCAGGCACCAAGAACCGAAGTTGTACTTGTTGTTTCCCGAGGACGTACCGCTTCAAATGGCTTCAAAACTATTGACGAAGCTTCAATCACTCTTGACAGAGCGGTCGAGCCACTTCTTACCGGCAGTTTATCAAGTTTACTTGAAAATGACGACGACATCATCTACAAATGGGGTCCATCGCGAACAGTATCTCTTAACAAAGATGGAGCAGGCTTAGGTTTCAGTTTGGAAGGAGGAAAGGGATCGATTAATGGAGACAAGCCTTTGACAGTGAAAAAGATTTTTGTTGGTGAGTGATAAATGGATTTGATCCCAAATATATATTTCGTAATGTAAGGCATGTAGGTGGAAAAACTGACATTTATATGGTTTTGATAGGCGGACCAGCTGAAAAATGCAGAGAAATGAAGGTGGGTGATCTCATCGTGTCAATTAATGGTGCCAACATGTCAACCAAATCTAGGACTGAAGCATGGAACTTTATGAAAAAGTTGGGAGACGGTGAGGTCAAACTTGCTATCCGCACACCATTGTAATCAGTGTCATCGTGTAGCTATATATCCGGATTTTAGTGTATATTCACACACATTTTTGTAAACTAACTCGCTAAGTTAGGAGAAGTAAGCAAATTCCGATTCCCTTGTTAACTATTGTTAGCAATGAATGGAATTGGACTTAATTGGGCCATCCAAGTTTCAATCTAGGCCAACTGAATTTTGTAAATAGATTCTTATAAAATCATGTACAAAGTGTATTATTATACGCGGCTGACATTAGATTATATTTGTAGTACCTTAATACTTTCTACGATCAAGGAAAATCGAAAGCCAATTTGCATTCATTGTTGTTGTTGTACAAAAGATATGCTTGAGAAAATGTTAGTGGCTATTTTATAGCGGCTCTAGCTGACAGATAATATTACTTTTGTGTATTAATAGTCGTGAAAGCGATATCAGGTAAATATGATGCATTAAAAAATTTAATGCCCTATACACTGTAAATGCCTTACATGATCATTGTCTTTGTGCCTGATTACTCTTTAATCACTGATACCATGTGTGCTTTAATTTAAATATTTTACAATATAAAAATTAATTACATTTTTATATTACCTACTAAGTTGTGGATTTGCCTTGCTTATCAATTTATTTCGGAATTTCCCAAGAGATTTTTGCGGATTCTAGTTTCGTTTTGACAAGCAGTACGTTTTTTGATGAATACTAACAAAGTAGCCCTTATGTATGTGCTATATATCGACATGTTTATTATAACAGACCGTATATGGTTCAATATGCCACACGTAGTATGGGATTAATAAGTGTCCAATAACAGCTTTAATTCGAGGCAGTTATTACGAAATCGATTTAAACTTTAAATTTCAAATGTTGACAGAAAGATGTAAGGCCAATAATAATATATTTACAATATGTATAATGACATCGATTAAAAATGCCCTAAAGTGTAGTTGTTCGTATGCAAACTAATAACATTGGTTACTTATATGCTCGTCCATTACACTTATTGGGCTCTTTGAGTTGTTTGAGATTCATATTGTGATGATTGAATTTTTTTAAATTTGACGAAAAGATTTCAATGCATATTTGTAATCTTTAAAAAGAGTTTGTGTAAATTCCTGTACATATTTAAGAATCCCTTCGCTGTAATATATTATAGGCTTACTAAATAACTCTTTATTCTCCAGTCGCATGCTTATTTCAAAGAATAATTCTTAATATTGTTAAAATTACATTACGTCAATTATCTATTATTATTAGTATATGCTATGTACGTGTATTTTCAGTCAGGTGCAACTACGATGTATAATAGAAAATATATGATTTGACACGAACATAAAAAAACACCCATACAGCAAGTATGGAAACGGAGCTCTGCCTCTAATCCTGTCGTTAATCCCCCATAATATGCGTTACATTTAAAGGTTAATTTTAAATAGAAAGATTTAAAGTCCTTTAGATATACTACACGCGACGTGCAATGCATTTGATTGAGAGCCTTTTCAGATCGAAAATGACTTGATAATGTTTGACCAATTTTCTAGCTTCAAAATGAGAGTAAAACCTTTATACATTTAATATAATACGAAAAAAATTGTAGTTATTTTACTTACATTTAAGTTTAGAGTATTAAATACGTTCTGTTGAGAAGTTTGTGCTTGTATGTATTAAAGGCAAAGAAAGGTATGTGTACGAGTGGTGATGGAAATCTGTTTAAAGTTGAATAATAAAAGAAACGGATACTTATATCTGAGCAGTTTACTCTTTTCGTTTATTTAAAAAAACACAAAATATCATATACGCCATGTCAATTATTTGTTAGAATTTATTGAAAGAATGCTGCTGCAGCCTCAATAAAATTAGCATATCCTATGCTGGTAAAGTCAGGAATGAAAATGAGAGCAATCGCCAGGATTATTAAAGGTGGGATTAGAATCGGAGCAAGAATAGGTGTTCCGATTGCAACACTAATTTCCTTAATCCATAGAAAACCCAAACCTGTAACTCCAATTGCGTTCGGGATGGAACTAAGATAATTGGGTGGAGGACCAGCTCGAGATTGTAAAGGCGTAAACACTGCATGATAGAAAAAATAAATAAATAGTAGTTATATCAATCTACACCATCGACAAAATTAAGCTGACATACCTTTTGGAATTGTAAAACTTTGCCAAATGTCTTCCACAAATTGCACGCTCCCATTTACCATCAGGTAATACTGAAGGAGCAAAATCCACAGGATTAAAAGTCGCGTTTGGATGAGATCTAACCGAAATTGGTAGTCCATGGTTTACGAAATTTCAGAGAATACTAACTATTGACCATGTTGTTGAACCCACGACTCTCGGTAGACTCTAATCAGACGACACTGGGCACTAACTAGCTATATAGTTGTTTAGTAGCTTACACCCTCTTCCCATTCACCGTACGAATGGGTAAAAAGAAATGACATTCTGATTTGAATATACTTAACCTTATAATTGATTTTCTTGAGTGGGGATGGAGTTAATGAGTGTGACTAGCGGAAAGCTCATGACTAAAGTTTGTTTGAAATGTGAAGTGTCAAGTAACATGTTCCCATGTTCGTCCTATAAAACGCACCCTGAGTCAATATTTGCTATATCCACTTATTCGACAACGACACGTGCTACTTTTCATTCATCCATACCCTTGTATCTGGCCATTAATCAAAGTATGCGGTGCACCCATCTTTATACAGAAAGTAATTAATCTGTTTAATATTCATAAAATTTACACAACTGCACATCATTTTATCTTACATCTTAGATTTTACAGCTTGGTATTGTAATTACGCGTTTTCTTTATACACTATATCACAGTACAAAGTACAATACAGACTCTCACTAATAGATTTACAAGACTCACAAAACATAAAATGTTTACTTGCTCATTTAGCCCTGACTAATTGCAATTTTTTATATACAAGGAATTTATATTTTTACCATATTCTACAAACTGACTTTTCAATTGGTTTAGGACACTTCCATGTTTCTGCAAATTCTAAAGAGTTCTGAACAACTCCACGTACACGAAAACGATTTGGACTATGAACACCAGTTTTGATTTGGCTTTCCATCCCTTGCTTTGTGTATGCTCCACACCATATCTAAAAAATACATATTTCTTAGTTATCTTACACATCAGTAGATCTTTTTCTTCGGAGGGATTAAGTTCAATAATGTCACTGCGAGACTGATTTAATGTAATCCTATTTCAAAGATACTGTCGGAGTCAGCTTACCTGTGAAAATGCTTATTAACTTTGTGTTTTCAAATGCAAAACTCTTCATCATCATAGCTCAGCAAATAATATTGTAAATCAAACCGGCATATTGTCTGCTTCTTCAGCAATGTAATTCCCATACTGATGTACGAAACATTGTGCTCGTTTCGTGTACTGCTTCACGGTTTCCTCATCCCACCAATCCACCAGATCTCCGTCACCATCACTTTGTCGACCTAGATTAGCATTTAAAGCTCACGATCAGATAATATATTTATTTTAAAGAACCCACAACCCCGATTAACTAGGACCTCACCTCTATCATCGAACCCATGCGTGATTTCATGACCTATGACCATACCAATGGCTCCATAGTTTAGTGCTCTGTAATGAAAATTAAAACAGGTAAGTAGAACTTATATAAAAGTATATAAAAGTAACAATGGTCCAACAGCATCTAAATACTTACTGAATTGGTTTCCCAGTAAAATAGAAAGGTGGTTGAAGAATTCCACCAGGAAACGCTGCGAATGTGAATATGATTAATCAAATGAATCAAGTTGCTCATCTCATTAGCACTTTTCCAAAACGGTGAATTTAATTATTAATGCAAGTAAAGATTTGCTTACTAATAGAGTTGTATGTTGCAGAATAAAAAGCGTTCACAACTGTCGGATCACTTATCCATCTGTAAGAGAAACAAGCTTTTTAGTACGCCACGCTCCTCTCAATTTCCAAAATATTCAATATTTTCATGCAAATACTTTTTTGGATTCTTTGGACGGTTGATGTGTTTCAAGTTGTCTAAATTCTTCCAGTTAATTAGTTCAAGCATATTCTGAAAGTGATAATCAGACATAGATTCGGGTACACCTTCATACTCTTCTCGCAGTGCAGAGTGGTTATTGGACTCGTCAAGAAGCCATTCCGGGTATCCAATAAAATTGTTCATCTTTTCTGCCTTTTGCTTCGCTTTTATTTTCGTTGAAGGCTCGCCAAACCATTCGATTTCGTTCAAAATTTCGTAAAATGCTTGCTGAATATTTCCAATCATTTCTGACATCTGCAAATGCCCAACTCGTTAAAGCTAAAATTTCATGTCCCCACAATAGTGTCGCTTATTTTAATACATGCTTTGCAAATGCTAAATGTTACCTGTTGTTGAAAATTTGACGTAAAAACATCCTGAACATAATGATAACTAATTGCCATTCCAAATAGTGAGTTTGCTCTGTCTGAACACACTTGCCACCTCGGAGGTGGATACATTGTGCCTTGTGTTTTTTTCGCGTAGTGGAACAATATGTCGCGCAATTTGTTATTTACGTCATTAGCGTAGTTCAAAATTATTCGCCATCTTATATAGTTCCCTATTCAAGGACATCAATGTCAAAATCATTTAAGCTTAAATACCTTTTTTACCATATTTTCACGAATTTTAGTAGTTATGAATATCAATGTACAAATCAGGTCTTGGTTTGTCGTAGTTGCCTCTTTGAGCACATCTCCCAATTCAGTAAAGAAGGGAATATCTCGAACAATAACTCTTATTGAATGTATAGCACGGAGACCTTCGACATCTTTAAAAGTTTCTTCCATGTATTTTTCCCAATTTATCATCTGTATAATTACATTTTATTTTAAATTCCCTGATAAAATAAAAATCTGGGTTAAAATACCATAAAATGTCGTCATTCTACCTACCGTTGCGTTTTTGGTAAGATTCGCAAGTTGTGCAATTGTCATCGGATTATACAATTTTGTTCGGTCACGGCGATCCTCAGGTTTTGTACTAATCTACAATTGTAAAATTACGCCATTGTTGAAACAGCTCGAATGCGTTGTTGCATATGATTAATAATATGGTTGTTTAAATTTTAAAATACCTCAGCGATTTTCGTCTCAAAATCTACTATTTGTGTTGCAATTTCATTCCTATTTGCCACTTCAGGGTAAATTAACTCCCATATTTCTTCAATAAGTTCAACATACGCTGTCTTATAAGCATGCTCTGGGGTTTGGACTAGATAAATCCTGTTGAGACCCAGGGTCGGCTGGTCAACCTTAGAAAATGAATTTTTGTGATCATGAATTAATTTGAAAATTAATGACTAGAACTTAATTATTTTAAGGCACTCATAATTTTAATAGTAGACTCACGTAAACTGTATGTCGTGAAGTATTTTCTTCATCAAGGCTAACTGTAGTCGTGATTATAAAATTTCCAGCTACTATCCTTCTCAGTTCCCCCAATTTTTGACCAAGTTCATTTGGGTTCAGACTACCGTCTTCAAGAACATCTTTCATGAGTTCTGACAATTCTTCGTGACTAGTGGTATCTAAATTATAGCTTATTTTTATAGCATATTCCTTCACACAAATTTCAGTAATTTCTAAAATGAAATATTTTTTACTTTGAGCCAAACAACTTGTGTAAAAGGTCTTTGCCAGGTTTAACGGTAACGGATCATCATCATCTATTTTGCGCTCCAATATCTCTAAAAATTCGCAACCCCATGTTTTTGAAAAACCCTTCTAGCAAAATTATTTCTTCATATGAATAACCTGAATACGATTATAACCTCGAATTTTTCGATTGAGATGATCCCTCAACACATTAAACTGATTCCAGGATGATGCAGTATCCGGTATGGGATTGCTTTTAAGCCAATTTCCACACGCAAATTGGAAAAAATCCTCACAAGGGGATGCAGACAAGTCCATAGATTTGATCAAATCTCCGGCAGCCGTGACACATTCCTTTGTATCACAAACGTTTCCGATTTCCTTTAACTCATCGTTTTTTACTGGTAAATTAAAATACTCTTATTATGTAACAACATTTCAAAAATTATTAATATGTAAACAGTACATGTATTAGATAAGCTCATACTTTTCACTTGTACCCCCAAAAATGTGGTGGCCACGATTAGTCCTATAGTAATTAAACTAAGCACCCCAAGAACAATCTGTAACTTTTTTACTTTCCCTGTCTGCTTATTGCTAAACCGGAAATTAAAATGTATTTTATGATCATCTTCCTCCATGCCAAATACACGACAACTGGAGCTCATGAATTTACCTATTTTTTCCACAATCACTTACCTTAACATTTTGGCACAAAATTCCAAAACAGTCTTGAAAAAATCTCACAAAACACACTCAACAATAATTTTACTTTTTCATGAAACAACTATTTTAATTTCCAAACTAATTCCACCGATCAGACTTGTAATCCAATCTTGTATTGTAATCAAATCTTTTCACAACGACTCACTTCCATCCAACGGAATCATGATTTGATTAAAAAATCATACCATTTTATACTCATCTATATTCCTAGCACGCCTCTAAGGGCAAAAACCTTTGTTTTACAAATTTGCCAAGTCAGACACTCAGATATTTAACCATGCGACTGTTTAGCTACTACTTAAGATAATGATCGATTGACTTAACCTGTCCTAAGACTTTATATAACCTTTTTTGTCATTTATAGCTGCTTCCAAACACACAAAATCGATTTAAGAGGAAAAGTTAAAAACAAATTCCTTCCAAAGTTCAGCTAACAATCACAATCAATCAGGTCGAGACAACACAATTTTGACAAGTTTATGTGTTTTAGTGGGAGTATTGATTGAATGGGACAGATGCGGAGCGTTAAGCAAAAGGGGAAAAAGCTACTCTTGTATTGATGACATTTTGTATAGTTTGAGATTACTACAACTCTCATCATCTCTCGTCCACACTCGTAATTGTGTTGACTGTATAATCTTCCTTAAACAAAGTAAAGAGCATTAAACCAACGGGCGAGAGGAGTATAGCGAAAAAAATACTTCAAATGCACTTTTAAAGCATTTCGTACTCACAATCAAAAAATAGGAAGCTACATCAAAAACATACTCCTACAACACAAGTCATTCAGTTAAATCATCATTATGAGTTAAGCCACACGTAATCAAAGGATTGTGAATGGAAGCGATAAACATCTTTGCGAAATATATAGCGTCCTATAATATTATTCTATCTTTTTTATCGTATTTTCAAGCTACCGTTACCATTCTCCAAATGAGAGATACCTTGTGAAGGACTTACAATCAGATTGCATATTATATTGTAGTAGTGTAGTAGGCATCAGCGACTTGTTCTCTTTTGGGTTTAAAATAGCCTGACCGACAGCGAGGGAACTGACAGTCAATAGAGTCACTTTTAAAGCATTTCGTACTCACAATCAAAAAATAGGAAGCTACATCAAAAACATACTCCTACAACACAAGTCATTCAGTTAAATCATCATTATGAGTCAAGCCACACGTAATCAAAGGATTGTGAATGGAAGCGATAAACATCTTTGCGAAATATATAGCGTCATATAATATTATTCTATCTTTTTATCGTATTTTCAAGCTACCGTTCTCCAAATGAGAGATACCTTGTGAAGGACTTACAATCAGATTGCATATTATATTGTAGTAGGCATCAGCGACTTGTTCTCTTTTGGGTTTAAAATAGCCTGACCGACAGCGAGGGAACTGACAGTCAATAGAGCTTGAATGAAGTCTGGTCGGAATTTACAACTATGCATGTTGGAGTGAATAGTGAGAAAAAATGGAATGAAATTGCATGTCAGAGAATCATAACATAACACCTTATCTATACTCATCATGTGTGATATATGCTCAAATGCATTTTGAAGTTGACAACAGAGGATGTCTATGCGAAATAGGTAAATTCACGCACAAAGCATTTATTTCCTAATTTATTACCTTTCCCCTAAAAAAATGTAGGTGATTTTTGTTCGCTGATGTATCTATCCAATCTATCTGTATGTGTGTAGGACTGCGTGCTGATGATTATGTGACACACGATACCACATGATTAGAAGTGGTTTTGTGGATGTGGATTTATACATAAATGTACAATAGGAACAAAGACGCTATGTTCTATTCAGTCTTCCTGATAAAACACTTTTTGAAAAAAAAACCTTCTCGCGAATTAACGTGTGCAAAGGTTTATATGTGCATTCCATTTCCTCTTGGTGTAATTAGCGTTAAAGTTGGAGCTCGCTTGCTGGTGAAGAATGAATGAATATTGCACAGCTGATGATGAGGATGTGATCATCTCATTCATAGGGGTAAAAATGCTGTGAAAATTATCAAAGATGAAATCACTCAACCCTAACAAGACTGCTGGTGTGGAGTGGGGTTTAGCTACAGTTACATGCAATACAGGAGAAAAATGAGCCGACAAAGAGGAATTTTTGTGTCAAAATTTGAAACATGCAATGATGCATAGGATTGTGTCGCGTTCTCATTATTAAATTGCCAAAAGCACCTGAACGAGCAGTGAAAGCGTAACCGATGGGCACACGCGAATCTGATTTGTGCACTTGCATACACAGTCCGGATAATCCACACTCCACATGACGAAAATTATGCCATTCGCAGACAGAATTTGAAGCGTATGGAGTTTTTTTTGTAAACTCATATAAACTCTGTTTGTCGTAGTGGTTTACTTTAATTTATATATTAGGTAAATTCAATATGTATTTTTTCATTATGATTCCTGCAGTGAGCATTTGAGTTTGCTAGTCATCTTCAGCGCATTTAAAAAAAATAAATATGTGTCTTTTTCCTCGATTTTATGCTGACTCACCTCGTTGAAATTTTGTGGTGTAATATTCCACACACGGTGAGCTTGATGAGAATCCTTTTGTAAGAATAAAAACCGTGTAGATCGTTTTGTAATCTTTTGTTATCAAATGTCCGGATATGAATTCATTTGAAATGCTATTTTCAATCTGATTTCTAGGCTTTTATCATCCATGCATGCTTAAAGAAGACAAAATAAGATCAACAATAAAAGCAAAAGTGAGTACATCTGAATACAGCGGATATGTGGAGAGCACGCTCATGATCAAACATACATGAAATTATATCTTTGAGTGGCAAACAATGGGGAAGAGTTTCATTTGAGCTGAAATGATAATCAGATTGCTCTCAATGTTTTTAATGTGGTCATGAAATGAACTAGAATTTGGCATTGATGCGAAATGAAGCCACGTGGAATTTACGGTGGTTCACATTCACAGCGGAGTAATGTTACCTTGTTATTCCAGGATTTTAGCTTTGATTTGGATCTGATTCATAATATGATATAATTAAGTCGA
>JAHZNA010002844.1:0-24431 GCA_027743935.1 Sinodicranocentrus sp. ZH6 | reverse complement strand
TGAGCACATTGAGTTGAAATAATAGGAGCTAATACGGGTACAACTGGCGCGGTAGTGGTGGTCACTATAATTGGAGTCAAGGATTTCAGTGGAGCTGGAGTTGTGGAAATATTGACGGGTTTGCTTGAAGGGATTTTAACGGGTTCTTTGGATATCTCAACAGGCGGAGATGGAGTAGTAGGTGGAAGAGTAACTCCTTTAGATGGTTCGCTCGGTTCATCCACAATTTTGGTTACTTTCTCTAATACCTTTTCTGTCAATGGGACTGGAAGAACAGAAGTTTCTTCCTTTTCTTTTTTATTGGTCCCTTCGGTAGTTACTACCGGCAGAGGAAGAGGAGCGGTAGCTGGAACAGTATTCGGTCCTTTGTCTGGAGATCTTGGTGAGAACATTTTTAGCTTCGGCGCATTGGTCGCGGTATTATCATCATTTACATCATCCTGAAATTCGTAAATGTCAACTTTCGTAGGTTCCGGAGGCGGAAGTGAGCTACCAACAGCTGCCAACGATGGAGGTGAAGGGAACGATGTAGATTGTGCTGGAGTTCCTCCAGTTTGACTCTTCACCATTTTGTCCAAACCTTTCATTTCTGAGCGGATTTGATTTAAATCGATTACCTGGTTGCTGCCAGTGGAATGGCTGGAAGGTTCCTTGGCATCTTCAGCTTTAACAGCTGCTGCAACTACAGGAATCGAAGGTTGGCTTACAGCTTCCTTGGATTTTGTGCTGGTTGCACTGCTTGAGGATATTTCATCGTCAACATCATCCAGATCGGGCTTCTCATTTTTAACAACGTCCGATTCAGGTTTAACTGACGATGGCGATTTAGTTTCACTAACAGGGGTAGCAACGGGCGATGTTCCTGATTCACTAGAAGGCGGCGGGGAAACATCTTCTTTGGGTACAGGCGTTGTAGAAGCTGCTCTAGATGTCTTTTCCGATTGGATGGATTTTCCATCTGAATCTGACGACTCAGGTTCACTTTCTGAAGCTGCAGCAGCTGTGTCTGGTCCAGACTTTTGCCTTGTTCTTCGCCGTTTTGGTGTGGCAGTTATGGTTGGTACTTCTGAACTTGTCGACCTTTTCCGTTTGCCAGTAGCAGATTTGCTTCTTGTGCCACTTGAAGCACTACTTGGTGGTGCAGCTGGAGCCGTTGTGCTACTCGAGTTGCTTGTTGCAGAACTGGAATTTCTCCCTTTTCGCTTCGCCATTTCTTTAGATCTCGTTGACTGACTAGCTGATGAATTGGAACTTTTGCTGTCTCCAACAGACTCCCCTCCAGATTCCGACGTTAAAGTTTTGTTCTCAGAAACACGAGCTCGGTCAATCCACTCATCATACCTGCTGTTCCAGCCATTGTAGTGTACCAAGAAGGTTTCGTTTTTCTCATTCACGTCAATCACTTTCGCTTCATATGTTTTTCCCTCCGATTTCGGATAATAAACTTCCAGTTTATCTCCTAGTCGGATAGCAACATCCATTTTGATGACAGGCTCCGGTATTGGAGTAATTGGTCGCTCCTCCTTCACTTCCTTTTCCTCTGGTTCAGGTACCTTAGTACTTTGTCGCTTGTACTTGCCACGTCCTACCTTTTTAGTTGAAGACGGAGTATTGGGAGTAGTGCTGGATGGTGTTGGAGGCGCACTCCCACCACCACCATCATCTTTTGAGCTAGCCACAGAACTATCTCTTTCTTTACTGGCGTTTGTTTTCCGTTTACTCTTTGCAGCAGTGGAAGGGGAGGCTGCCTCTTCAATTTCTTTTTTGGGTTGACGACCACGAGAGCGACGTGGTTCTTCGACTTCCTTTTTCACCTCATTTTCGGAACTTTCTGCGTCGGCGGGTGGAGACTCCGCTTCAGGAGTTTTTTCCTTTTCTTCGGAAACCCTCTTTTCTTTGGAATCCTTCTTTGAGACTGGGACTTCCTCGGGTCCATCTTCCTTCTTTAATTCTCGCACAGATTCCCGACTGGAGGATGGAGTAATTCGCTCACGGAAGGTGTTTCGGCTACTACGGGATTTACTGGATGTTGTTGCAGTTCGCGGCGTCCATGTGCAGCCTAATTTTCGATAAAAATCTTCAAAATTGCATAAAAACCTGCAAGGAGAAAGTGAATGAAATGATTTCGGCTACTACGGGATTTACTGGATGTTGTTGCAGTTCGCGGCGTCCATGTGCAGCCTAATTTTCGATAAAAATCTTCAAAATTGCATAAAAACCTGCAAGGGGAAAGTGAATGAAATGAATTAAATCAAATCAAGATGTCAAGATAACAAACCGAATCGCTAACTCTACCGATAGCTGATTCTTTTACAGCAGTATTCTTACTTTTTGTATGCTTGCTTCACCAAGTTAATTGTAGATGTGCTGGGCATATTGCTGAATCCTAATTTTATCGTAACAGTTTTCCATTGGCTTTGATTAGTTACTTTTGTGTAACCTCCTTTAGACGTAACCACTTTAAATAATTTGTGCAAATCCAAATCTTTGTTACAAATCTGAGGAACTTTGTTAAGAGGGGTAGATCTGTCATCCATAAACTTGTAAAGTTGTGCAATAAAGCGATCCTTTTCTTCTCTTGGATCATCCTCCGACACTTCCGATTCAGACTGGGCATCTTCATCACTGTCACTTGGTTTCGCATTGCCAAACAAAGCTTCTCGATCCCAGTGGGGAGGAAGCTCATTCTTTTCCAGGTATAAAAGTGCTTTTTCTACTGCAACACGCAGCACATTTGAGTTGGAATCGTATTTCGAGCTCGTCTCTTTGGTAAACTCGGTAATTTCTTTCTTGGGAACCGTGTAACTAAACGGATAAACACAATTGGTCAGTTGATTTAGCTTTCATATTTTCATAATGCGTTTGGATTCAATGGAAAAAGAATTAGTTTATACTCACTATCTTCCATCCCGAAATGATCTAACAAGGTACTCATCCTTAATCCTAATTTTCACAGTTTCTTGAGCTGCTGGACTTACAACTAAAGCTGGAAACCAAGTGTCCTTGGATTTTTTCTTGTCCGTAGAATCGACGCAGACAACTTTGCCCATATCTAACTCTTTTTCGATTTTCTTTCTTCCTTCTTTCTTTGTTGGAGTTTCTTCATCTTCTTCTTCACTGGATTCATCTTTATCTGCATCAGCACTGCATGGTAAAAAGCGATGGAAAAATTAGATTTATAAGAATGCTGCATTATTTTGACTACATCAATAGAAAACAGTATGTGCGTATGTAAATCTTACTTAAGAGCTCTTCTACGTACACCACGTCGCCCTCCAACGACAGGATTACTAAAATGTTCTGGATGTGTTAATGGTAGCTGATCCAGAGTTTCACTTTCATTAAAATGTCTTCCACTCTTTAAGCACAACGCAGAGCGTCTTAATGTAGTGATATCTCCATCGTCAAACACGACTGTGTACTGACTGCAATCCTGAATCTTATTTACGGTTGCTTCAATAAATTGATTTTTGTCGGGGTGTTTCGCTTCCACAACAGCTCCAATTCGAAGAGTTCCTTTAATATGATCGTCGGTTAGCAAAGCACTTCCATTGCCAGCCTTAAAAGTAACCTGAAAGATAGGGATATAGGATAAATGAATAAACAGATAATCGATGATTAAGGCAGAAACTAAATGACTCAATGGGATTCCATAAATATCCACCATAACTTACTTTGCATTTAACCACACGAACAATTTTTCGAATTTTCGCTTCACAGAATGCACCTTTGTACTTTGCACTAACTTCAGTACCGACAGTTAGGTAAGCAGGATCGTCCGCCTAAAAAATGAGAAAAAACTAAGTGTGTGAAGTCGAAATGTTAGTTTTCAGCACGTGACATGACACGTTATTGAATACTTGAACCAGAATACTAACAACTAAAAGCAAAATGGCTTACCATTATACTCGTTTTCTATCTCCAATTTCATTCCTATAATCTTAAGTGGTAATGCCAGATCACGCCTGAAATTTACTACGCCAGAATGTATTTCTATAATAATTCAATCTATTCCAGGTCCCAGCAGGTAGAATTAAGTAATTACATCATCTGTCAATAAACCAGAAGAAAATCATTGGTCTCGTTCAATCATCAAGCATAAACAAATAAATTCTTAAGTTCCTTTAAACTTTTATGCTTATGTGCAGAAACTTTTTTTCTTGAACTAAATTCCCTGCAGAATATTGACATACAGTTGAATATTTACATTGTTTTGGTTTCTATATACAAGGTTTAATGCACGATTATCGTGATAATTTGTTTATCATGAACAATTGAAAATGAGAGCCAATATTGAATATTAAAAAATTAGCTGCAATCACCACTAGTAGAATTTTTAATGATAAATGACGAATCAAGTTCTACTCTACGTTATACCTGTGACGTGATCCTTTAAAATTATTATTCTGAATATGGAGCTTGCGCAGGACGCAGGAAACATAAATGACATGTGATCAGTGTGTGTAAATGGCTACTGGCTACTGACTAGTCGTAAATTGTCAATCGTTGATCGTGCGTTTTACGTCTCTGTCATCTGTATTACGACTTTCACTTTACTCAATGTATATCATAATACACAATAAAAAAGTGAAAGTCGAACTAAATACACTGATGGCACACAGGCAGGCAGGACCAGTTTAAAAATCGCATTTCGTATTTATTAATTATTAATACCCAACTCACTGGCTGGTAGCCAACGATTTTACAAAATACATACACAACTTACAGCCAACGCAATTAAATTTATCAAAAGAGAAAAAAACTGATGCTACCTCCTGCATTCAAGATTGCACAATCAACCTTTGTTGTTCCAACAAAAGACGTAAATCCTTTAATTTTACCCACAACAAACCGTGAAAACGCTTCAAAACGCTTGTACCCCTCACATTCTAATATTTCTAATGTAAATTTAAAATTCTTACCCGTTCTACTTTCAATAACAATTCTGCAAAACCCCACGTCACATCTTCACCTCAATGAAGTAGACAACCACCAAAACTCTCTACGTGCACATTACTGCACAACAGCAAATTTCTCTACAACACAAACACCATTTCCTACCAAAAATGTTGGATCCGTCGGATGAACCAAAAAATAGCCCCGAGGATTCGTCATCAAGCGACAACCGTGTCCGTGCTCTGCCTCATAATATACACAACAACTCACACACAAGACACAAGCCATGTATGTGTTTGTGTATTTCTATATGCTTTCTTTCCAACATCTGCGTAGGTAGTGCATATAAAAAAATATCCGTATTCACTCAACGCACAAGATTCCCTTTCCCGTGAAACAAATTACACCTCTTTCCTTGCGCCCAATCCTAAAACGAGACGACACCGCATATATTTACAAATCTTTCTGTACATCCGATTGTACTTTCTGCAATCTGCAATGCATCATCTATCTTTGCTTCATTTCGAACCATATACTTCGATTATGATTGTGCGTTCTTTTAAAAGGGTTGTTAAACAGACAGGGATACATACACACATTACACACATATATATGCACGTGAAGAGGAATATGAGGAATATGATGATGAATTGTAAAAATATGAGGAGCGAGTCAGCCTCTTTTTTTCAATTTAATATAATATATTATGTATGTATGCCTTTTGTGCATTTATGTGTATAACCATAATAACCACACATAAAGTGAACTTTCGCGATATATTGGTTATATAAAAGGTTATTTGAGATGCAAAAATATTGGGGTGATGCGAGAAATGTTGAAAAAAACACGTTGAGCTGCTATTGTTTGGTCATATTGGTGTTTAGATTTAGGTTATAGAGGAGAAAGCTGTGCGATTTAATATGATACCTTTTGTGTTGTACAGATATCAAACAAAATTAGTCGCATATCTATAATATGCGATTGTGTTGAGGAATGCAATATGATTTGGATGAAATGTGAAACATCCCAATTGGACAGAAACAGAAATTTGCCGAATACTTGTGTAAATTTCATTGTCGTGATGTCTCTTTATTTATCTTTTTGTCATATTCTCATGATATTATTCCAACACACACAGTTTAAACGTATGTATGCATATGTACTGTATATAGAAAAAAACAGCAAAAAAATCAGGTATCACAAAGTAAAGCTATATCATCAAGATAATTATTTGTTTTAACTTATTGTTAACTCTATCCCTCCATTTGCATTTTACCCTTCTCGGCTCTCATTTCCATATCTCTCTTTTGCACAATAATTCTCAAATACTTTTCCATACTGCTTTTCCCGAACTTTTTTTCTAATTTACCTTTTCAGCTTTGCTTTTTTACACAAAAGAGAATGAAATTATTAACTGGATCACTACGGAAAAACTAGCTCGATTTACTACTGCAATTTTTTTCCGCTGGTTCAATTTAAATGCATTATTTCTTTAAAATATATAATGCTGCTGGGTGGGTGTGATGGATTTGAAGGTGGGGTTAAAGTTAAGAGAAACAAAATTGATCGTAAATTATCATGCTTTGTTTGAAACTGCTCAGAAAAACGTTGAATATATACTACTAGATCGTATGGTGTGACAGTTATTAATACCATTTTTGTGACTTGTTGATTATAACCTACAGTAATATTTTACCATTTTTGGAGTTAGTTGTATATACGTGTGATGCTTAAAATTAAAAATATAGAATTATGTACTTGAGAAAAAAAAAATAATAAATTAGCAAATACAATTGATTATAGCACACAGCTTATTCATACATAATTGTAAATACCTAACGCTACTACACGCACCTTGTGACCTTTCTAAATACGTATCCTGAATGATTTCCTCTGTCTCTACGTTTCCAGTCTATTTACTCGTGTCAAACATCCATCCTCATAATCCGTGTCAATCTTCCTGCGGTCAAGGAATCCATACTTTTTTAAATCTTTTTCCTCAATTTGCATACGAACATGCAAAACAATCAGACATCAAAAAACTGATTTTGACACATTTTTTGAAAGCCAGTAATTTTATATCTCTGAGAATTTTTTTCCTGTTGATATTTTTTTTCTGTATGACTACGTACGCACGTGGCTGGACCAGAACCAGAAAATTTTAGCTACGGAAGATGAACCTGAAGACATGATGTAAAACGGTATCAAAAACATGAACATTATATTATGTAGCTACATAATAATAGTCATATATTAAAGTTATATACGGTATAGTTTTTAGTTTTTTAGTAAATGTAGCAAAAACATCATTGTTTCTGGTTAGTACAAAAATTCTATAGAATATACTGCATTGCTATGAAATCGCTCTATACAAAGATCCGCGCTGCCTGTATTTTATACCTGAAATGTCACCATTCTTATCCAACAATGACAAAACATTTTATAATCCTTATACGCTACAACTATCTTCAAAAACGTATGTTTATATCAACATAAAATAAGTTAATGCTAACAACGAGTTAAGTATAATGTTCCTTCTGCTAAAGATACAATGTAAGCTGTGATAAATAAAGCTATTAAAGTCAGTTAATTGTTATGTCTGCATTGCTATTGTACGACTCGGTTGATTTTTTGTTAGTAAATGCAAAAAGGATCATTTTCACCTAGTTGGTAAATCTAAGCACTAGAATTAAGTTAAATTAATATACGATAGGGCGATGATGATATATGTGATGATGTATGCACAAGAAATAATACCATTAATATTTTTATAACACCGACTCATGTAACACAATGTAAGTAACGCCAAGTCATTTCACTCTACAACATTCTCTGCTTGACTTTCATAACTGGAAGAACCCTGATCTCCCCTCGGTGACGGTGGGCTGCTCAGATTTGAACTGTTGTTCGACGTCAGAGAATGCCTCGGACTACCATCGTGTCCATCCTGCAAAATAAATGTAAGTTTATGTCATCTTCTAACAATATATAGTAAGTTGTGTTCGAGGAGAAAGTCGAACTTACGTCTGGATGATGGTCAGTAGGTGACTTTGGTTGAGTAGGACGCATCGGAGGTGGGACCATAGGTCTTCGTGGAGGTAAACCTGGCGGAGGACTAACACCATTATAATGACCAGGTGGAACACCTTGTCCACCAGGCATTGAACCTTGATGGCTGAGAGAACGCCTTGGAGGTTCAGGATATGGCCGCTGAGAAGGCGAAAAGCGACTAGCTGAGCTTTGAAGCATACTCCGTACTCGCTGCATTCCTTGCTGTTGCTGTTGAATATTCACTGGAGGATTATCCGCTGTCTCTAAAGTCGTTGGAAGATCCATCAAACGCTGAATCTGAATTCCATCGCCAGGTCCCATGTGGCTAATGTGATTGAAGTTTGACGGTGCGGATATCATGCGGGATCTCCGATCAGTATTTCTAAATTCAAAAATATTCAAATATTTAAAAAGTAGCTCTTCATTAAGAAAAATTAAGAAGCCCAAATTTACTCAACTCATTAAAAATACTAAATACTCAAACGAAAATTGTCAAAATATTTTGCAAAAAGTCAATCAAAATCTCTGATGATCAGAGAAAGCCATATCTATTTAAATTCTTGTCTCAAAAGCTACTTTTCTTTTAGCAAAATGAACCGGCAACACACAACCGGTTCGGAGGAGACTGGGAGAGAAATGTCAAAAGTTCCATTATCTTACTAGCCTTCAACAAACTATAGCTGATCTACTTAATTTAATCAAACATATGCATGCATGAAAGTAGAAAATTCATTTTAATATATACATTTCTCTACGGGAGGGAGGAGGGTAATGAAATGAAATAAGGTTATAAAATAGTTTTATAGAAAAAAGTACAATATCAAGGGTCTATATTTACATATTAATGTACAAATCTTGGTAAACGTTATTTATCAAGAAAAGAAATAAAAACGTTTCTTAAGAGGAAACGAGCATCTCGTGGAAAAAGTCCCTCCATGACTAACCGAATGATTTGCTGATTTTCCAGTAGCAGCTTCAATTTCCTATACAGAGCCCCCATTCAAATCACAAACATTTTTCACGCATCATTCATTTATATCCAATACAATACTGTTTTTATGTTCTTTTGGAATGAGTGCTGACATGTGTAAATTTTGTAGCTCTGTGGACGAAGCACCTTTCTAACTATTAATGTAAACTATTAAATCGTTATTTTACTATATAACTCACGTTCTAGCAGCTCGAGCATTTTCCCTAACGGAAAACTTTCTCCTAGTCCTTTGCCGAGAGAACTGCAAGTCTGCATCTGGAATCCGAACCATATCCCCTGAAAAGTGTAATAAAGATGATTGTCCTTATTAAATAGTACTTGCGTTTTAAAAGTTTTTTTTTTGAAAATCTAGACTGACCTCTGCTGATATTGGATAAGTAGACAATATGCGGATAGTCCATAACAAAAGAAATACTTAGCGCTCCATTTCTGCTTAAAGGCCGACTCTTTTTCAAATTAATGGTCTGAAGCCACTCGCCTGCAGAACAGTCAAACACATCTACATGTGTGTCACTATACACAAGCAAGTTTCCATCGGAGAAGGCAACCGCGATGGGGATAGCAGGATACATAATCTCTTTATCCCGTGACTTCCTTCCTTGGAGATCGACAAACACACCCAGAGTATTAAATACGAGAAGGAACTCATTTTGAGGCAACTCAATGGCGCACATTGCGTCCACCGGGTTGTACGCTAGAAAGCCCAGCATTTGGTTATCTGGATGAACCAAGGATTGAGGATGCTGATCTCCCATTAACGAGTAAATTGTGAATCCCGATTGGTAACCTATGCAAAGTCGACTGTCACTAAAAATGTCGAGGGACTGCGCTTGCGCCGGAAGGAGTACTTCACGAAGCCTTTTGTGACGAGTCTTGGTTCTCGTCACTTCGTAAATTATTACTTGACTTGTGTTCTGTCGCTTCACTGCTACACATAAACAGTACACAGACGGTGGGCCTGGGCGCATGACCCCAGTGGTAAGAGTAATACAGCCTTTTGTCTCAGACACCTTGATCCACTCAACATCGTCGCCATCCAATGCCCGAACAGGGATTAGGCGGACATGTCGCTGCTTGCCTGATATGACCACAAGCAAGTGTTCTTCAATTATGTACTCAATTTCGTGGATCTTTTTTCCTTCTCCGATTCGTCCAATTTCTGAAAATTAACAATCAAGCATCATACTTTTAGCAAATGAGCCATTTACAAGTTCAACACATATCGCAGTCTGACATACCATCGCGATCTAAATCTACACAAAAGAGACCATCATCCGTCCCAATGACTAGTCGTTCAGCATCAATTATGGCACCACAAGTTGCAGATTTGATAACAGTTACTGTGTTGTCCACAAGCTCCTTGGCACGGTACACAGTTCTGTTTGGCAGATTGTTTCGCTTCAGGATACGATGCAGCTCGTTGAGAGCGACAACCCATTTTGTCTTCTCACTCTCAGTTTCCGCCAACATCAAAGTGTGATTGCGAATTCCAGGAGGATTCATAAGTGAGCACGTTATCTATATATGTTTTAGATGTTATCAATAGCAAGAGTAGCTCAAATTATTTTGTTATTAAATAATCATTTTTTTAAAACTCACCCTAAAAATACAAGGAATGTCCTTTTTGTTGGCATGAATCACGTCAGACTCTCGCACAGAGCTCACTTCAAACTCCTCATCACGCATGTCCAGGATTTGCGAGACAAACACACTAGGCAGAGCACTTCGGTCAGGCGAGATGTCATAGAGAAATAGCTTGAAATCACACACAACCACGTACTGACGAATCCATCCTTTTTTAACACCTCCAGGTTTCGGAACACGAACGTAACCTTCATAAGCTGTGCCTATTCCTCTGGTAGGATCAATCCCTAACGGTCGTTTCGCTATATGACAATAAAACGTGGCCCTCCTTAGATGGACATTTACTTGCTAGTACATTAATATGTCCATATAAAATTAATCATACTTTGCTCCGGTGGCACAGGGCAAATCGGTGGCACCTTGTCACGACATCCGACATGGCACGCAAATCCACAAACCTCACAAACAACTCCTTGCCGTGTCAATCCAATCATGAGTGAAGTACAATGGGAACATTTGAGTGGAGAAGAAAAAGTGCGCACCAGGAATTGATGGTGACTTTTTGTTTTATTACTAAGCGAATTTGAAGTCATAGGTTGCATTAGCTGCAGGCCTACATTCGGGCCACCTGGGGGTGACAAATGGTCCTAAAATGCCCCAAATTATACAAATTAAGTAATTTCCCCTAATCTTTTAGAAATTTATTTCTCATAAGTTGCATTCTTACCGTGCTCAATTCAGACAGATTAGATTTGCTGCTGTTATCCTCAACGTCCCCCTCTTCACTCTCTACTGAGCCTCGGAAAGAGGATTCTTTGAGAAACTGCTCCAAAAATGACATCTGAGAAGGTGGTCGTTCGCCTAGAACTGTAAATGGAAATGACATTAGTTTCTTTCAAGACCTTGTCGTTGCACAGCATGCTTTCACAAAACACAAGATTCACCCCTCCAAAAACTTCTCTAAAAGCGCAGCTTACAAATTAGTTTAATTAGAGCATGATTAGCAGGTATATTTGAAGGTATTCAACTTCTCGAGTTGGTCTGATTTTTGCAAATTCGCATTTTGTTTTTCCATTCAACCTTAACATGCACAATACATTGCAAAGCATACAATTTTCACTGGATTGCAAGCGGAATTTTTAAAGGGATCGATCCGTCTATTGCCGCTTTGCTTTAATCGTCATTCGTAACAATTTCCATTAAGTCGTCTTTTGGTTTGGAGTCATTTCATGTCGTGGATCAGAAAAAGGTGGTGGTGGGATAGCTACATAATACGCATTAGTTGTGGGAATATTTCGGTTGAGATTTTAGGGAGTTTTAGTTGTAAATGTTAATCCAAAATTAGACTGGTAAATTGCAAAACATATATTAGAAGAAAACATACAGAAAAAAGATTAGCCGATTCACTCCGCCAAACGTGTCAAGAAAATAAGAATAAATTGTGAGAATGGTGTTTCATACCATAATCATGGAACCTATCACGACAATGATCTCTGAATTGCAGAGATAGTCTGAGAGAAGCGTAAAAAAACAGAGGAATATCTATACAGTGCATAATACAAAAAGAAGAGAAGACGAAAGAAGGGGAAGAATGCGATTGTTGGCTTTTGCAAAGATCACAGATAGCTTTTCATGAGAAGTAAGAAAAGACCCCACACGCAGCTTGCGACACCAATAAAAAAGGGCATTTTGTCTGCAAAATCAGACCAAGGCAATTTTAGCAATCACATATAACATTATCATGACGCGCACATGACTAGATTACTAATTCCAATACGTCCGCTACATGTAATTCCATTTCTATATGTATTCAAAATTAACATGATGAAAGTAAATCTATCCAGAGAATTTTATACTTATGTGAGTAAAAAAGAATAGGAGACTTACAACTATCGGAAGACTCCAATCTTTGCTGAAGGTCTTTGATCTGAGCTTCTTTGCGCATCGTTTCACGCGTGAGCATTTCAAGTCGTTGTCGGTATTCCCGGATATCCCTGGAGGAAAATTAAACGAAAAATTATTATATACCATTACCAGAATGCGATTCAACAATCTGAATTTTAAAAGCTTTATACTTTTGAGCAGTTCCAAGATCCGCCCTTGTTTTGGTCAATTCCTCGCTGATCGCCTGCTTTGCTTGGATCTCGGACTGGAGTGAGCTTTGAAGATTCAAAAGTTCCATTTTGTCCAGCTTCTGGGATCTTCTATTCCGCCAGTTCTTTTCCTATATCAAATTACAAGTTATGAATCAGCTTCATGCAAAAACACACAGACAATTATGTTATTATTCTATGAATTCTTCTACGCAAGCAGCATATATGTATTGTCGTACCACAGTTGATGATGGCGGGATTCCAGCATGCTTCAGGAACTCGAGTTCTTCATTCATTTTACTAGCCAAGGCCTGCAAATAGCTTCGAGCATCCTTCTCATCACTCACCCACTGGATCAGTTCTGTAATCTGTGACTCCCAGTGGGCGATACTTTCCTTCTTAATTCTCAACTCCTCGTATTCATCTTCTAGCGCTCGTCTATCTCCCTGCAGTCTGGAAATAGTATCTGAAACCTTATCCAGGTCCTGAACCAATCTCTTGTTGTCATCCAGCAATAAACCTTTTTCTCGATCGTGAATCCGTTTTAGTTCCGTAACCGTTTCCTCACTGTCAGTCAAATTCTCCAGCCGGAGATGGTCAACCTTTTCTCTGAGTAGAGCAGCCTCCTTCTGGAAAGAGTCACGTGCTACTTCTGCCTCCACAATTTGGTCTTTTAAGCTACTAATCTCGTTTGTATAGCGGGACTGAGCTTGCATTATGTTTTCTTTGTACTCTAGCTCCATCCTTTCCAGCTCCGCCTTCAGCCTTAAGATTTCTGTCGATGTCTCTTCTGTAATATGATGGTGGTGATGTTGCATGTCGACATTAGACTGTCGCTGCTTAAATCGCTCCATTTCTTCCTCCATCTGTTTGCAATACTCCTCACTTCGTTCCCTCAGTCTTCTTTCTTTGCTGGCTTCCGCCTCTGCCTCATCAATCCTCGTTTCCATCTCCCGGCGCAGCTTTTCCGCACGGCGGATGTCTTGTCTTAGACAGTCAATCTTTTGCATTGCCACTTCCAACTCCTCTTCCTTATCCCGGACTTGACGAGATAGCTTTTGCTTCTGTTGACGAAGGTCAGAAAGCTTATCGCTGATTTCCGTGTATTCCGACATTGCCAACTCGCGCTGCTTCAAGGCATCGTTTACCTCCTTCGTTTGTATTTTCACCTTTTCCTGAGAATCCTGTAGTTCCTTTTGCATCTCATCCTTTTCAAGTTTGAGTTGCATACAGATCTTCTCAAGCTCCCGGAGCCGGTTGCTGTCTACAGTGCCATTAGTACCGTCAACCAGATCCTTCCCATTGCTTTCCTTCCTCAAAACGAGTAAATTCTCCAGCTCGTAATTTTTCTTGGTGAGGATATTAATCTCATCTTGAAGTTTGCGGACGTCTGGCTTGTCATGAGAGTTATTAGAGGTGACCGAGACGTCGTTTGCTTTTAGAGCGTCATTCAAGCGTTTTTGAAGCTCCGTGTTTTCTTTTTCAAGCGTGACAATTTTGTTTTCGTGGTCAACATCTAAAATCCCGTTTGTACTGGCTTTGCTAAGGTTTATTGGCGGTCCGATGGTAGCACCATTCATCAAATTGGCCAAGTCCGAAATTTTACTGGAGAATTGCAATACAAACCGTATTATTCAAAATACAAGTATATAAAACGAAGGCAAGTAATTTGCCTCGAGCCTCCTATTATTTCTAGCTACCTTTTCTGCGTGAAAGTAAATCCAACGAAAGGAAGATGCAGAGCTGTAAAGACTGCATTCGTAGTCGGCGGCACAGCATCCGACTGACGTAGATCGTTGTCATCAACATCAAAATTTGACGTGTCGGTAGGACTACTCACTTCAGGAATGTATGGAGCAACTCCCTCCCGAATGTTAGCCCAGTCAATGCCCGCAAACCAAGGGTGTGCCTGCGGTAAGGAAAACAAGAAAAAACTAATTTCTCAAAATTCATTTCCCATTTCCTCTACTCAATCACAAACGTCCGTCACATCACTAGGAAAACAATATTAAAGTTCTTATCGTGTCATTCTCATCGAAGTCTTGTTATTTCCCTACCTTGAAATCCTCCAAACCTCGTTGTCCAAGTCGCAACTCTGCACCACAAATTAGCTTCCTCATCAAGTCTTTCGCCTCGTTAGTAACATCAATTCCATTTCCTTCGGGTGGGAAGTCAAAGCAGTTCTTTAGAGAAAGAGGAAAATACCATGTCATCAGAGAGAGCGGCTCTTAATCAAAATTAATTACTTTCATTTACAACACTCTCTTCCATCCTCATTCCCCATGTGACACTCATTTCATTATGCAGTATATTCCTTCTCATTCAAAATTCTTCCCTTGTCGCATCCCATGCCCTACTCTCTTCCATCCTCATTCCCCATGTGACACTCATTTCATTATGCAGTATATTCCTTCTCATTCAAAATTCTTCCCTTGTCGCATCCCAAGCCCTAGCTAGAATAATAGGCCGAGACGAGAAAAAAATTGTCCTAGTCTTCCCCTCATTTCGAAAACGATCTGAAATTTTCTTCCAGATAAAAGCCATCCTTTCCAAGAACATCGAGTAAAATTACATATATTCCTATCACATGTATTTCACTTATATGTATAAACACATAACATACATATGCCTAAAAAACAGGGATCATTATTTGGCAAGTAAAGAAATTGTGCCACGCGGGATATTACGTGATATGAGTGGCATTCCTAAGGAATGCACGTACAACTCCATTAAATTCACGAGAACCCAAGTCGACCCAACTTCATGGAGCACATATACCCTCAAAAGAAAAACGAATTAAATGCTCATCATCATCATCCACAACATCTTGTCGAGCCCGTTCGTTGCCTTTTTTCTCTTTTTTATGAATTAAAACAGCTGCACGAGCCGACCAAACGGCCCATATCAGTTTACATAGTATTGTGTGAAGTGAGGAGACTCCTGCATATGCACCATATCTTTTCAAGCTCGTGTCAGAAAATGAAAGAAAAACAAGGAACTGATGATGAAAAAGGTACATGTTTTTCCTTATGCTCTTGTCCATCTACATATCCGTGGAAATATATATAACTGCACTAATTTTTTTCTCTCATAGTGCTCACATATATCACTACATCCTTTACTGTAAAATTTTACATCATCCATCTTTTCACAGTCACGATCATCACGGAAACGAGGAGACTCCTCAACATGAAAGTGAGTGGAGAATACATGCCATGCAGTGGAAAAAAATCTTTAAGAGATAATATGATACTCCTTCTCATAAAATAATACACATTTGAAGAGAGAGAATAGCCATATATTTCACCCCTTTCCATTTCATTGCATTTAAAATACCTAAAGAACGTGGGCTCTCATGGTTCTACATTCTTTATGCCGGAGAGAATCTGAAAAAATGGAAGAGTCGCGATAAAAGCTCGTTTTCTTGCTGGCATCTGCAACTTTGGAACAAGTTGACGGTAACATACAAACATATGGTTATGGGATACTACAGATACACGCAACACAAAAACTTTTTTTCCGAAAAAAAATTTAACGGAGAAAAAAAATCCTTTGGATATGCTCACATCACGCTCTGTTCCATTCCATGCAGCTGAAAGCTTTTGAAAAAGAGGAGGAAAAATGAGAAGAAAAAAACATTTTCGAGATGATTTTAAAGTGCCTAAGAAGAGATTCTCGTTCCCGTCCTTGCTGCATGTGAAATATCCAGTTTTTCTGCCAAACAAGCAAAAGCAAACGACGAAAAGGAAGATCCGGCAGATGCACGCAGCCATATTTCAGTCAGTCACAGTCAGTCAGTAAGTTCCGTCGTTGTTTCAACGAGGAAATATTCCAACCAACTCCCAGATCCACTTTAAATTTCTCTTCGAGTTTTTCTCTATCCCAGATAGAAAACTGTGTACTGAAATATATGGAAAAGGTGGATTCATACGGAAACACATTGCATAATTTGGATCCGGAAAGGATGTCATTGCCAAGAATGTGGAAATTAGGAAATGATTTTTTTCCTATCTAAAGAGCACAAGAAGCTAAATATTATATATCTTTAGTTGCTTTTAAATTACGAGATTTCTTGGCTCACTGAAATATCACCTCAAGTGAACTCTCATCAGGTTTCATTCAAAACCTCATCTTCACCTTTTTTCCATGAGGTAGACTCACAGGAAAGAAAATTGGAAGCGGGTGGAATGAGAGAGAGAGACACAAGCGGAAGTAATAATTGTGTCTTTTAACAGTTGAGCATTCATTAAAGCTCATTTAAATTTCCACAAGCGCATATAACATCATGTTGGCCATTGGAACGGGGAAAAATCACCTCTACCACATTTATTTACGTGTATCTACCAAACATCAATAAGTATCTTGCTCATATATTTCTCCTTTTCAGCATTGCACAATCCCAAATTTTATTTTTAGACTCGACAAATCGTAAGAATTCTCTTCATCTCCATGTTTTCCAAGTGAAATCAGTAGGAATGAGTGTAAGTAAAAGCGTGTGAAGCTCTCATCTCTCGAAACCATTCACAAAGCAAATGAAAAAAGTGGGCTGCAATGCACTGCTTGCATACTACCCTGTCATGATGATTATTACCTATGTCAATTCAAAAAAAAATCACGTTTTTTTCATGGTCTTCCCGTTACCCATTTCGGATCCTTCTTAGAAGTCTCGACATGCAACCGCGTAAGCTCTTATATACTATCTCTTTCATGCTTTTCCCTTGCATTTTGACCTTTTGCCAAGTAAGCGGTGTAGACCTTTTTCCATAAGAGAGCAAAACCATTTTCGCTGGATATTTCACTTTCCTTGCAAAACTATTCCATGCTTGGCTCTCAATTTATTGCTATATTCCATTTCCCAACCTTAAAGTACATTTTAACAAGAGCGAAAACGACGTTTTTTCTCAGACAAGAACAAGCTCAAACAATCATATCTTTTTTCTCACTCCTCACTTCACTCTTAATAGATGTTTTGATATCAGAGCGTTATCAGACCTAGCTACTTAATAATGCCCAACTATATAACAGCTTTTACTCATCATGATGATCGTCATCATTCTCAGCATCATCATCCCATTTTTATTTATTTTCTTTTCAAGCTGTTACCGAACCAAAGACCGAGAGTGTGTGTGTACTGTGTACATGGATGACTAAGAACTCGTTAAACTCTCTGCAATCCTTTCGCTTACGTAATAAATAAACATCTGATGTGAACAAGAGGTAAAACAAGATAAAATATTACACAATTTTCTCTCTATACAAAAGTATAAATCTCCTTGTAAAATAATACGGAGATGGCCAATTTTTTGGGGTACGGTACACATACACACATATATATATATCCAAAGGCAATAATAGTAAATCGTGTGCTGTGAAGTAAGAGAGTAAGCAGGGATTATTTAGCATTAGGCAAAAAGCGATTATCAACCAATATACTTAAAGAGTAAGAATAAGGAGAGAGGTATATAAGTAAAAACTGCAAAATGCAACAAGAGGAGTAGCTGAACCATGCAAGGGAGTACTAACTACGAAATTATGTGATGTCGATAACAATCCATTTTATTGGCAATTGCTCTCTCCATCCACTCGCTGCGCTGTAGAGGAAGTGTAAAAGTACATAGGAGTACTACACATTACCTTAATACATACGCAGAATGTTTTTTTTGTGGATGTGTGCTGTGCACACAAATATTACGTAGATAACAATGAAATATATACATAACACATTATACGCAGTATGAGAGTGATATATGTATATTGCAGGATCAGGCAATGGCCATAAAATCCGTAAACTTTACAAACGTTTTTTTCTTCTTCATCTCTCTCTCTCTCTCTTTTCTTTTCTTCCATCCACATAAAACCCCATATAGTTCTCTTTGAGAAGTGTTATCTTTATCTTAGCTTTTGTGGCTTTTCTCTTCGTCGTCAATGTTTGAAAGGTGAACGGTGGAAAACCACAATCAATCATAGAGATCGTGACCGGATAGAAAGGGGAAAAAAGATGGGAAATGTTTTTGATGATGATGAGAGTCATGATGGTTATGGTGAGATGGGTTTAATAAAAACTTTTTTACCTTGTGATTCATAATTTTCCCGTAGGTTTCCACCAAGGACTCGGCATAAAAGGGCGTCTCCCCGTAGAGCATTTCATACATGCAAACACCCAACGACCACCAGTCACATTCTGGTCCATATCTCCCTTGACCGTCTTCCATAGCTGCGGAAAGTCTCATCGTCTTTACTCGTGATGCCACTGGTTTCACTATTTTTAAAAAATAAATGTTTTATAACATTAACAACAACATCAAAAAATAGAGTTGTAACTTAACAAAGAAAAAAACTTTCATTTTTTGCATATTTTCCCCCAAGTTTTCCCAACCATTTTATCATGCATAACGTATTCCATTTTTCTTTAAAACTTCCTCCCACCTCAACACAAGAAGTAATAAAAATGCAAATGTCACATTTTAATTTTAACATGATTTTACTCTGTCTCATTCACGGCACATTATGAGGCTTTACTTGAGGGTAAAGAATGTATCCCTTTGAAAGGATTAGCCAGCATATCCTCCTCTAATGTCTACATTCATCATAAAAATCCCATTTTACACCATTTTCCTCCTCAGATTTCAATAAAAAGTGTGTAGTGATGTGTGTAGTCCATCCTCTGTTTCTCGGTTGGCTGGTGCTTAACTGCTCAGAATATTATGCACGTTTGTTCCTTTTCCTATTGTAATACCTAATACGGTATGCATCACGCGTTTTTGTTACATTTCAACCAGAAAATATATGAAATCAAAGCTGACACTTCACAGCTGGGTGAGAAACAGGAAACTACGCTCTCAGCTCAATTTTACACACTTAATAGCAAAAAATAAGTTATATGATAAAACACCTACATAACAGACACACGCCGTATGGTACAAGATGAATGCCAATTATGTATGTCTATCCAAAAGAGGACCGATTTTGCAAATAGGAGGTGAAGAAAATGAAAAGCAGGGAAAACGAATTTGACAGAGCTCCACCTTTCTGATTTAATGTAATCTCATTAAAGTCAAACTTACCCAGATGCAAAAAGTCCGTGACAGTTTTCTCCCTTCGCAAGGAAGAATTACTGCACTCGTCATACAAGACGACGACAATGTCCAACAGGGTTTCAATACTGAACGCCTGCGCATCCCCGTTTCCCATACGTCGCAAAGGCCCATTGAGAAAGAGCCCTTCCAGCTCTTTGAGCCGTTTCTCGGCGTCATTCATTATTGCAGAGGTATATTTGCACAAACCTCTTGAAAGAATAAAATTGAATTGCTAATAACGTTCTATTTAGCTCATCACTCTTCACTAGTGACGTGGTCTCTTGAAAGAGCAAGTAGACCACGCCGAGTTTTATTTCGAATCCATAATAAGGGCACCATGCACTTATCCCACAACATTTTCACTGTCACCAGCACATGTCACGAGGGAATATGCCGATTTTCACTAATAATGACATCGTATTTGTCTTTTGTAATTAAAAATTGATCGCGCACATTATGAGCCTTTTGAGCTTTCCTTGTAAAGCACCATTGTATAATTCTGCATACTTTTATTCAACAAACAACAAAAGGCTAATGCACACTCATTGGAATTTCCTTCGACGAATTCGTCCTCTAAGGCCGAGTTAAATGAGCAATCAAGTACGTCGTTTGTTCCTATTTCCTTCCTTTGAGTGATATCCAAAAAATAAGTACAAACTTCATCAACTGTTCACAAAGCGGAACACTTCCAAATATGACTCATTCACTTCCGACTGAAAGGCAAGACAAGTATTGTTTCCACCTTTGATGCCATATGTAGCATGTCAATTATTGCTGGATGTAGTGGTGAAACGCACTTCATCACTTTCCAGCACCAAAGTTCAACTTCACTCTACTCTGGTATATAGGGTGGGTGATGAATCATCCTGTGATACTTATTCCCTGAATAAACAATTTTCTTTTTTGAGCTCACCTTTACCCATTCTCATTCCTCACGCGTAATAAACACTTTTGCACACATATCATAAATCACGACCATTTCATTGCGCACAATTAACACAGTCGTACAAAAAATTATTATTGCACCTACGATATGCCAAATGGGAAACAGGACACTGTATATATTAGCTACGTTCACAAGTGACTTAAAAGAACAGAATAACGTTGTTCAATGTTTTGGCAGTGTAATGAATGAGGCAGCTAATTTCGATGTTTTATTTTTCATCCTTTTTCGCATTCGGTAAATTGCATTGCACATGAAGTTTTGGGACTACTTTTCCTGAGCATGGAATATATATGAACTATTTTTTAAAAATATAAATTAAGCCACTTCACCACCGCAATTCCACCTCTTTTGTGGTCAGCTAAAGCCAGTGTCTTCGTTAGCCACTGTGGTCAAAGAAAAGTTCAAAAGATGCGAGCCCCACTCCATTTCATTTTTCAAGTCTGTGTGGACAAACATCAAAGTTAATTATAAATCTTACAATAATCCACATTTAAACACAACATGTCATCCTCTATAGCCAAACCAGTTTTGTTGTGACACAATAAAAATCCTATTAAAAATTCAAATGAGAAAGATGATCCTCGTAAATGATCAGAGGAATACTTACCCCTCCACATTCACGGACAAGTCTCTGCCCGTCCAGTTTATCCAATTAGATATATTTCCTAGCAAAATTACGTGCGTGTATGGTGGAACTAGTAATTTTTGCGGAAGAAAAAGGTAAATAAATAAAATGTAAATGGGGCTACATGTTAAGAGTGGAGTGGCACAATCAAAGTAATCTGGTGTTGTGCTCTTGTAAATAAAATCGTGTAATCCACTTTTTTACAATCAAAACTTGTACACTATATTATAGGCTGTCTCTCATTTTTTTCATACATTTCACAGCGAAGAAGCTCTAAACATTACAGGGGAGCTGACTACTTGTACAAAATATATTTTTTCTACGTGATATATACAACATAAGGGAAAAAATATCATGTATCACCACCACCACCACTTATTTCTCTACCACGATCATATAGGAAAACGCAAACTGCAATTGTAACATTAGTGCTAGCCTAAAATGTTGATGATGACGGACACAGGATGAGAAAGCCCAAATATGTATATCACACTCTGGGCTATAGTGTGTGAGTGTGTGATCAAGGGATATTTTGTGGGTTTGTAAAATTGTAAATATTGCACAAGTACAAGAGATACGAGATATAATGATGATACTGAGTATTACCCTGTGAGTTGATGTAATGAAGATGAAGAAGGAAGGGAAAGTGCTATGCTTTTGCTTAAAGCTCACACTGCTCCACACTCACATGTACAGTCATTTTTGTGCGAGTGGTATTGGGATATTTATTTTATTTGGGCAACTCTTCAACTCAACTCTGTTTTTTGGTCTGGTTTCATTCCTTCCCTGTGTACATTACTTTATTACGAGAGTGCATATATTCTCTTCCACACAAGAATAATATCAGGATGAGTGAGTGAGTGAGAGAGAGAACAAAAAGTTGAAATGAGACTGAGCTGCTACGATGTTATGTTATGTGATGTGATGTTGCTTATGAGATACTTGACTTGAGAGACGAGTTAAGCAAGCTATCTGGGAAGGATATACATTCTCCTCCGCCCGGCACCCCTTTTACAATAACGAGATGTGCCTAAATGACAAAACTGCATTTAAAACATTGTACAAAGTCCTCTATACCCGTGGATTACTGTATCCTTTCCTGTATATTATACCGTGGAGAGCTGAGTCGTGTAATCAACATTGTACTTTACTTACCTACCTCCACCATCGAAACTGCATTCCTCCTTCATTCACAGTTCCCCAATTCATTAACAATGTATACCCTATGCACTTGTACATTGACAGCATGTGCATTTTGATGTGTTTATACACACCGGGATACAAGACCGTATCCTTTCGTAATTTTCCGAGCTTTACGGATGTACTCTCCGTCATACTGAAAAGCTCCTGTAATATTCTCACTGCTAGGTTCTCGCACCAGTAGTTTTGAAACCGGGTGGAGAATACAAGTTTCGAAAAATCGAAGAGATGCAGGGGTGGTACCGCACACACTTCACCACTCAAACCGAACCCCTCATCGTGGTGCGATTATCATGCTCATGAGTACACGACGGTATGTAATTGCCCATACCGATAACGTAATACAGACTAACTAGCGTATATACAGCGGAAAGACCTCCACCTACGTATTTATATGCATCTTATATATTTATCTTATGTATAGCCACCCACTCGGTCTCTTCTCGTTAAAAACCATATGGTCTACAGTTACAAACATTTTCAAGAAAATACCGCTGAATTCAAGAATTTCATGTTTTTCTTGTGAAACACTTTTCTCCTCAAACAGACAAGGATACTAAGGGCATCATATGTGAAGATGATTATGTATAAATGCATATAGATAAGTCTGATAGCACGTCTGCATTTTTACTTTTTGCGTTTTACACAGGAAAAACGTGAATTTACACAAGAGTCAATAGGCAATCATGTAAAAAAAACTTCATTCATGTGCGTCATCTCATATTATTATGAACCAGGTGGCCCAATACTCATCCAAAATACTCAGCTTGTTTTTGCAGTTTGACGAGATCACTTAATTACTCTATTGACTCCCTTATTGCTCCATTATCCATTCATTGAGGCTACATTCCGTAGTACAACTTAAGATTGGATTTAAACTACTCAGCTTGTTTTTGCAGTTTGACGAGATCACTTAATTACTCTATTGACTCCCTTATTGCTCCATTATCCATTCATTGAGGCTACATTCCGTAGTACAAATTAAGATTGGATTTAAACAAGTCATATACTCACGTATCGGATTCTGACTGATGTACTTTACAATATATGGGTTAAAATCTCTCACGTCGAATTTGTCGGCATTGCCTCGTATTTTATACGTGGTATCGGTATCACCACATCACTATTATCGGCAAAATTATTATGTACTTTTTACACAAGGGAAACCCTTGCAGACAAAGATTATTAGTGGAAAATGATTAGCATTTGTTGTACTCCATCAGGATCTCCTCTGCATGCTTGCGTTTACCTGCAAAACGACTTGTCTGACTTTTGAGAAGGTAACAATTAAAAGTAAATTGTATGTTTGAAAAATTGCATAAATATGTATGAGATTGAAAAATGTATTGACGTTTGGAATATATGTACCTAGTTTCATACTTTGTTTTCCTTTCTGAAAAATATCCCATAAAATTGTAAATGTTGCGAAAGGATTTTTTGAGGAAATATAATAGGAAAGCTCATCCTCAGTTTCATAACTTGGGTTTTCCTTTTCGTAATGCTGAGTTGTTCGAGGAAATCTTGCTGCAAGGAAATCCATGGAATATGGCGAAACAAAATCACATAAATCTATTTTTTCCTCAATATTGCTTTGATGTGATTAGGACGCGACTTTATTTTAAGAGATTTGCTGTAAAATGTATATTGTAAAATATTGTTTATTGTATCATCGCCCTATAATAGCATAACATCATTCATTGATCGTGTAATTTCCCAAACAAAGTTTTTTTTTATCGATCCAGAACAGTTTAGTGTGAATACGTCCATATACACATATTATATATCAGATCAATGGGTGTGTGAACCACATCTCTGATCAGATCAGAGTGTAATTCTTATCAAAAGTGTTCGTTATTAATCATAATTTTTTTGTATGGTCGTGTCGTTGTTATCTAGTGGGGCAACTTCTCGCCATGACTTCTCTATTTCCATGATTTACGCATATGTATAGATTTATGTAGTGTTGCAG
>JAHZNA010002843.1:0-16164 GCA_027743935.1 Sinodicranocentrus sp. ZH6 | reverse complement strand
TATCAACAATCTTAATCTTAATAGGATCATATATATATAATGAAATAACTATAATGTATAAACATTGAACAAAACCAAAAATATCTGGCCTTGACAAACCTCGTTTTTAAAAATTGTTTTCATACTAGTTTTCATATTTGTAAGTAAACATTTTTGAAGAATGCATCGAGAATTCCAAGAAAACGATATTGTTTTTCAACCAAAAACAGGAAACCCGAACGAAATCAACAACACGTCAGAAAAATATTAGCCAGTATTTACTAGTCACATTTAAGGAGTACTTGTTTTTAGCTTTTTCAGGTGATATACTTCGTTCAAAATATTACTGACTGCAATAATCCGCATAACAAGACAGTATTTCTGCGTGATTTCTTCTTGTTGCTCCTTCAAGGAGAAACTGGTTTCAGGCATTAGGCATTTTATCCTTTTCTTATTACTCACGACTTTGCTGCAAAATCAGTGGGTTATAGGATAAGTTTTAGCACTCGTTATATTGTCTACCCAAGCTTGCACATTCATTACTAGCAACCTTGCCACCTTCATAATTCCATGATTTACAGTTTCAAAGCTCAAATCGAAAGTTAAACTTTAGGATTTCAAAATGGATACAATTTTCTCTTTGGAAGTTTTATACACTCCTTTACGATTTGATAAATGGAAACTTTTTGTGACATTAGAACTAGGAGCGTCTTTGCTGATGTGTCTTAAGAATTTATTTTTCAGCCCTTTGCACTCTAAAATCAATTTGATTGAAGGACCATGGACACTTCCAGGAGTGGGCAGCCTTAGAATGATCTTTAGTGGGAAAACAAGTTCGAAATTACGAAACAAGTTTGATATTTTAAAATGGATCTTGAACATGAACTTTTCACAGCTATAGATGTTTTTAAAACCCTAAACCAGCTATGTACAGAGTACAAAGGAGTATTCCGAGTATGGGTGATGAATGAACCGACAATATTTGTAGCGACACCGGAAGCAGTTCAAGTAAGGGTTACAAATTGGATGGTTGAAATTGAAAAAGAAATGTGTACAGAATATTTTAAACCAAATTGCTTATGTGATTTTGTAGAAGGTTTTGGTGACTACAGAACAACTGCAAAAATCCGACATATATGACATTCTTAAGTTCATGTTTGGATCTGGTCTTGTGACATCAGATGGTAAAATTTAAAGTATTTTAGTTATGCATTATTGCATACCATTCACAATTAAATACTTCAACTGTTACAATCATTATTACGCAGATATCTGTTGGTAGGGGAAGTGCACTAATTTTTTGATCTTTCAGCAATGACGTGGAAGTCAGACCAAAATCTAGTTCATCCTTGGCTTCATGAAAATGGTGAATGTTTCCAAAAACTACATCAATTACATAAATAAGCAAACTCCAGTTATGGTTCAAGTTTTGAGAGAGTTTATTGCAAGCAATGGATGTCCCCGTGGTAAGGACAACAAAGGACACAAACTCTACCCATTTTTGCAAAGGGTACTTTTGGACGTTGTCGCAGGTACATTAAACAAAGAAAACGTCGTTTACAAATTTTATTTATTTTATTTATTATTGCTAGTGAATGCAATTGTATTTAAAGCAAATCATAAAAATATAATGAAGCTCAACGAACACATTTTAAACAGAGGGACTCCTTGGAAAATCTGAAAACTCTCAGAGTGCTCTTGTTCAGAAATATTCCAGCATGAGCAAGCGCTCGAAAGATATGTTGGTTAGGAGATGAATGAACCCGTTCTTGAGAAATACGTGGGTTTGGTGGCTACGCCCTTTAAAAAGGGTGGATACTGAATTGTTGAATATGGTTACTGGCTTTGTGCAAGAGGTAAGTTAGTGTTTTTGTAATGATTGTGAAGCAATGAAACAACGAATCTATTTTTTTGTTTAATACATTTTACTACAGAGGCTTGACTTTAGAACGAGTGAAAATAACCGAAGTCAGAAAAAAGTTTTAATAGATTATTTTATCGAAGCCAGAGATAAACATGAGATAACTGAGGATCACTTCCGGTCTCACTTGAACACGTTCACCACCACGGTATAAATAATTTTCTAAAAAATTTGAAACATTTCCAACATTACATGCAACGCACAATGAAGTGATATGTATGAAATGAATAATGTTGATCTTATAACAGGGTCATAACTCCAGTGTAGCCGCCGTTTTAAACTGTCTTTTTCTCCTGGGGAATAACATAAATTGCCAAAAAAAAGTTCAGCAGGAGCTGGAAAACATTTTTGGGGAAGATAAAGATCGTCGTGTGACTGAAAGAGATTTAGAGATGATGACATATTTGGATTTATGCTTAAAGGAAACCCTTCGCTTGTATCCTTCGATTCCAATGACGATGCGGAAACTAAATATGGATATTGTTTTAGGTATTGATATCTGTTACTTGCTTTTCATTAGACTCTTGTGAATAAAAAATGTGATTTTGTTTCTTTTTAGATAGCGGAATTATCCTCCCAAAAGACTCCACCGTAGCATTGTGGTTTCCAGGTTTGCATAGAAATCCAGAAATATTCCCTAACCCTGAAAAGTTCCAACCGGAAAGGTTTGCAGATTCTAAAATGGAAAAGATTCCTCCAGGAGGGTATACCCCATTCAGCCTAGGTCCTCGGTGTTGCCCAAGTATGTGAATCATTTCTTGTTAAAGCTAATTCCCAATTTATTTCTTGCTTCTTGAGTATATATTTACATATTTTGGAATTATTTGCAGTGCAACATCTGGCCGAAAAGCAAATCAAAAGCACGCTAGCCAAACTCCTTCTCCACTTCTCAATTAAATCCCTTCAACGACCTCAAGACATCCATATGATTCCAAGAATTAGTTTGGACCCTCATGAATCATTAATGTTTGAGATTGAAGAGAGGTCTTAATTTAGCCTTTAAACTAAAATTCTCACAACTTCTGATAAAACGAATGAATAATGCTTGCTTTAAATCATTTTTCGAGAAATAAAATTGTTACACAGTTCACAGTTATCCTTCTCAGTATTTTAACTACCTATTTCGCCACAATATCAATAGCATGAAAAGCTGTTACAACCGAATTACGGAATGGTATTACTATATGCTATGCAACGCGTTTTCTTCGCTTTTGCGATGTCAAAACTACAAAGGCTTTAGAATGCATTGTCACGTACACGCATCTCATGTGCACTATTTATAAATAAATAAATTTAAGTAGCTTGACTGACAGAAGCGAAGGCTCTATATTAATTGTTTCGAGAACGAGAGAAAGGGAGATTTACTTCCTGCTTATATTTTATTTATTTAGCAAAAATTTGAATACAACCGAAAATGTCTCCGTGCTTTCAAAAGACATTAAAACACATGGTGCATATTGGGCAAGTCTACCATGTCATACAATTGATAAATCGGGTAAAATGTATCTCTATCCAGAACAGTTTTTAGTCTTGTTCTTCTTGTAGGATTCATTTTTCTTATAAATGTTGCATCAAGGTTTTTTCATTTCAATAATCTTGCTCCACTTGAGCATAGTCAAATCTTTCGAAGATAGTGAGATCATAACATATGCCAATAACGCAATTCAGCTCGAGTCATGTAAACAAGTTTTATTTGAAAAGTGGTTTGAAGTTAAAAATAGGATTTTTCGATTTTTTCACAATACTAAATGGGATAAATGTTGGAAAATGGAATTTCTCAAAAAAAACAAACAACATTGCTTGCGGTGACTGGAATAGTGTCGACTCCAGCAGCGTTGCTTTCCAGGATGCTTTGCTTTCATGATGTACCCGGAATGTGGAAAATTTTGGGAATTCACTAGGAACAATTCAATTGTGTTTATTGTGGTGAAGGCCAGCACTTTCATGCGCTTCATGTGTCACTTTCATGTTTTCCAGTGCGGCTTTCCACGCCAACAGGTTTTCCTCTTTATTTGCCTCTTCCACATTCAAAATTTCCTTTTCCTCTCATACAACAAACCTTCCTTAAGAAATTACAAGAAAACTCAAGTCCTTATACGGCATTACAATGAAATTCGTCAGTATCATTCTTATCCCTGCCCTTTGCAATTTTTGAATATTCACCTCTCTTTACTTTACATCTTTATCTCAATGATATCTTCCCTTCAAACATTTCAAATTGTTTTATGTTCCTCCTTCGGCGGGCTCATACCCTCTTTCGTCATTCTTCTTCAGTGTATAAGGGAGTGTGTTTACCACTTCCACAGACATTTTGACAAGTGTTCGAATATGTCATGAGTTTCAAAGACGAACCTGGATTTTTTTCCATGGTCTCCTCTCAAGATTTACATGGGATCAGTTAATTATATTGATGAATGACGAAATATAATATCTTTAATTTTGCTATCAGGCTATCATATCCACTGCCAATTTGCTTCTTTTGGGAAGTAATATATTATGGTGTGATGAGTCACTTGAATCTACTTTCTACTGTTGAACACCAACAAGCCGTAAGTCAATATTAGGCCGATTGACTAAAATTGCAAATTTCAACGTCATTTTTTAATTATCATTTTGAGCGAGAATATACTTGACATTAGATTAATTCTACTTCATTCAATGAAAAGTTATTATCGTACCGAGCTAACTAAGCGATATGTGAATGTAAAAAATGGCGTCGCCACGCCCACTTCATCTGAGCCCATTTCCACCTCAAGAGAAATCAACCTAAGTCTCTCTTCCAGCGTCATATCATTTTTTGTTTTCCAAGCTCTCGTAAACTTGACCATAGACGTGTGCACCATCGCATGGAACTCACAAGCTGCAATCATCCCGGCTCCATTGAGACCCAAATATATAATTATAATTACCTTGTCCATCAGCTCCATTTTGGAGTCAAGGAGGTGGAAGGACTGTACAGCGTAAAATATGGTGCAAGTGCAAAATGTCATAATTAAAGTTCCAAATAGGGAATTAACATGGTCGCACTTTTGCTTTAGAGTTTCAAACGCAAAAATAACATAAGATTGATAAGGAGTAGTTTGTAGGCTTTTAGTAAAGTCTTTCCCGACCTGGAGCATGGTCAAGTTATTTTATGAAAAGGGAGTAAACGAAAAAGACACTAAATATAAATGTCATCGTAGGTGGGAACAATGACTGTTCTAGGAAGGAAGGAATGACAGCTTTAAATATGGTTACGAATTCGTCCGCTGTATTGGTCAAGTTCGTCCTTCCGTTGAGAGTTGTCAAAAGTTTGAAAGTTTCTAGCAAAGTCCATCCCACAAGAATGAGGACCGACTTTGAAAAAAAATGAGGTAGGAAATAATTATTATTTACTTTTGATAATGCAAGCATTAAAAATTCGATTACCGTAAGCATTGTTTTAATATGGCTTCTTTGTGACGTTTCCGTTTCCTGAATAAACCGTAACAGCTTATTTCTGTGCGACTTTAGCCATAGCAGACGTAAAAGAATTACAGTTATCAGAATGAAACCAATCTGAGAGCCACTGCTAAACACACTGAACATGTTTTCCATCCGAGCTTTAGGTAAACTCGTTACTATCCATGTGATCTGTAGGATAAAAGCTCCTGCGTGGATAAATGCGCAAATTGTATATTGCAGTGGACTTTTGTGAAGATCAAATTGGCCATGGATCGGATCTCGGTGTAACTTAAAAGGGACGAGGAAAATGTAATAATGGAAATTTATAACGTATACCAAATGATTTGGCACATGAGGAGGTTTATTTTGAACTAGAGTAATTATGCCAGGGTCTAATTTTCTCGTCATTTTTAGCTTTGATGTTAGCACCTTCCAATACATTTTGAACTGAATACAGAAACTTTGAAGCGGGATGGATTTAATGGATTTTCAGGAATGAGATAATTTAAGTAAATTACTCGACACGCAGCCACACCTATATTGCACCCAAGTGAATACACAATTTTAAAGAATTATAACATTTTGCAAATGTGATTCGTTACGTTTATTGTCAATTTTGGATCAGGTACAATACACATACACATACTTTTGAAAGTTTGTTTAGGAATAAAATTAATTTACTAAATTATCACATGAATCATGAATCATCCTTAGCATTTTACTAGGTCTTTCCTTGACGGCATATTTCCACCGGTTTGAGTTGAACTTGAAGAACAATTATTCCATAAGTGATGACTGCTCCACAAGTCTGAAAAATTTCAACAATTTCATTATATTAGTCAAAGTTGTAGCAATTTCTAATACTGCATATATATAAAATACGTGCAAAATATAAAAGCATATAGATTTCTTTACCGTAGTGAGGAAGCGATGTGTAACGGTAAAATAACGACAGTAAAGTCCTATAGTGTCTTTTTCAATGGTATTCGACAAAATGGTCAGCTTTAGTAGATCTTCCACACACATGGTTCTATTGAGATTTGTTTGAATCCAGGTTTTGAAAGAGTCATGAATCTAAAATATATGATGCAATAGTAAGCTTACAAATAAATTCGTGAAATAAAACTGTCGTTAAATTTGAATAATCTACCAATCGATGAAACTCGCTTGCAGTCCACCAAATTAGGCCACTAACAAAGAGCCACAAGAGATAATTAACATCCTCCAGAGTTTGGCCAGCTTCGGAAAACAAAAATGGTGTTTGAATCGCATACGTCAAGTTGCACAAATAGTGAGTCAAGATGATTTCTCCAAATACTGAACTAACGCCGGTTGATATGGCTTTAATGCTGTCGTAAAATCTTAGCGCTTCGTAAACCGTAACATAATTCTTTTCCAAAGTTCTCTTCACCTCCAGCCCAATTTGTCTCAGCCCTAGCGACAAAGTCAATAGCAGGGTATGCGGCATCGAGCAAAAACACCCGCCGTGGAAGACAATAAATTTTAGAAACGCATTTAAGCAATACTCCACCCCACGACAGGTCATTCCAGAACAGCTGTCAACTAAACCTAACTTCCGGAATATACATAGCACTCCATCCGTGACCATTTTAGAACCATGAGACACCGTAATTTGCCCCGTAGCTGAGGACAAGTTGGTTAGGGAGGATGCAAAATAAAAAAGTATAGGACAAAGCCAAACCTGTAATAATTATTCAGAAATCTTAGTTATCTCAAATTAGGAAACTTAATTAGTTCCCATGATCAATCTTACATATCCTGATGGCAAATGTAGTACGTCCATTCCTTGAATACTGGACAAAAATTTCACAATTTTATCCTCCTTCCTCCAAAGTGTTACCACAACTGTAGTAATGGATAACCATGTCAAAAGCAAACAGAGTAAAATTAGCACTCCAGCCATCATCTCTCCATTTTTGGAAAGTTCCTCCAACTCTCCTACTGAGGTGGACACCCAGAATGAGAACGAAATCACATTTCCAAACACAAACACTATCCATACCACCTTCTGGAAAGAGCTAAACTTGACCAATTTATAGGTTCTCTGTGACTCTGTCCATTTAACTGTAAATGGGAAGAGGAGTAATCTTGAATAAAATGAAATCGCTTTAGCCAAATATGCTGACGCTTTTGGTTCCCCGTAATAACCAATATGCATATTTTTCATAGGTGTTATACTGATAATTTGCATATTTAACAATACTATGTAGTTTAAATTTTCTTAAACAATCAACGCTTTGGCAAATCCCACCCTATAAGAGACATTCCATATTCACTCTGGAAATGAAGACAGCCCAAGTTCACTCTGGAAATGTCTGGAGATGACTGTCGGTAGTTGGGGTTGGAGGAGACTTGATATACAGTGGAGGAAACATGTATTCTATAACATAATGTTATTCCCTCCAAACATGATATTTATGCAGACTCACACAGACCAGGATCCCTTATCCCTTCCAATCCACAAGAGTAAACATGTGCCTCGTGTTAGACTCCAGAGTAAAGATACATGGTGAAAAGAATCAATAAGCGGGAATACAAAGTCAAGTCGTGTGGTGGCCTAAAGCGAAGTGGAAAAGTGAGCAAGAAATAGACATACTCAATAACACTCAGTTTACCCAACAGCAAAAAACAGTTGTGGACACAAGAGGGGAATAAAAGTGGAAATCCTTAGAGAAAAGCTAATATGAGAGATCAAATATCCTTATTTTGCTACAAGGACAGGCACATCGAGGGAGACTTTCCGGAGAGAAAAAAATGTGCGAGTTGGGCCGGATGTGGTCTGGAGGCTTAATCGGCTAAAACGCTGGGAGGATTGGAGGATGCATAAATTGGAAGAGGAGTTGTTCCAAAACAACGTTGTCAATACTGGTTCAAGGTCATGTTCAAACCTTACTTTGGAAAGTAGTGAAATGTGATGTAATCATGAAATGCTTGAAACATTAGAGAAAAGAAGTAACAACCTTTTGGAATGAGCCCCAAATAATAATTATTGTTTTACAAGACATCTTTTATTTCTCTTTGATATAATATTTTTTACAAATCCTTCACTGCGGCTCCCCAAGTGGTATTCATCTTTTCGAATAGATATTTCTTCGTGTTTGGCTTCATTTGAACTTGAAGAATGACCACTCCATAGGTCAATATTGCACCACAGGTAGATGTTAGCAGGTAATGAGAGATGTAAAAGTAGCGACAAGAAAGTGCCACAGGAGTTTGACTAAGAGAATTCGACAAGGTCAAGAGCTTGAGACGATCCTCGAGAGAGATGCGAGATTGAAGACTATCCCTAATAAAGTGGGAAAGTGTATCATGAATTATTCCATGGAACTCACTACTCGCCCACCAAATCACTCCTCCTGAAATGATGTACACAAGATTGGTAAAAATCTCGTAAAACTTGTCAGCGTGCGTTAGCCAAAACGGGATTTGCATCGTGCACACCGCCAAGCAAACAAAAGATATGGGCACCAAGGAACTGAAAACGGTATTAGCACAAGCGATCAAGGTGGTCAACCTGTGATGGATGAGAATACAGGCATCTGTTGAAGTTTGATTTGTAAATTGTTTCCGAGTTTCATGGGCAATCGAACGTAACGTGAAGCCAAGCTGGAGAAGGATGGTGTATAAGACAGGAGTGTATAAACATCCGAAGAAGATGATAACCTTGAAAAATCCTATAAGGATGAAGTTCAACCACGAAATAGATTCTTCACTGAAGCAGTACATCTTTTGGAAGACGTAGCCAACCCCTTTGGTAGCGAATCTGGAGCCGCTTTCCAAGTTAAAGAGTTCAGCCTTTGAACTTAGTATGTTGGACATTCCACCAAAGTAGAAAAATGCTGGGATAAAATAAATCTGGGGGAAATTCCAATAATGAATTTGTAGCTGTTTCTGTTAGCCCATGTTTTGCACAAGAATGATAATTATTTATACCAAGGGTGAAGAAAGTGCAACAGTTTGGAAACCCTCTACCGCCGAGTTAAAAAATATAATGAGATCCTTTTGCCGACGCCAGAGAAGGAACCAAAGAAGAAGAATTGCAAACCACGTGAGAGCCAAAAGAAGAAGAGAGAATACAGTTAGCAACGTAATATCTTCGGTAAAAGTGTCGAAGGCATATGCAGTTTGAAAGAGTAATGTCCAATAAGTCATCCTTAAGGTAGTTCCAAGCATAAAAAGGCAACATGGGATCTAGATCAGAAATTCAAATATAGGATTAATTTTTTTGTTTAAAGTTTCCATTTGAACATTTACTCAACTCACCTTGCGATAAAATGGAAGCTGAACTAATTTATACTGCCTTTCCCACTCAATCCATTTAATGTCAAAAGGGATCACTAGCATTTTGGAGAAAAATTGAAAACATTTGACTAAACTCTGCATAACTTTCGGCTCTCCGAAGGGAATTTTTGGGGTTTCAAACTCGTCAACTAGAGTCATAATTTTTATGCGGAAATTATGGTTTTTTCCAGTACACATTTGTTCACGTCAAAACACGCCAATACTCTGTACAGTAAATTGTTGTAGCGATGTGGGTATTTGTAAGTTTGTACGTACGTACGTCTTATCATTTTAATGGACTTTTGTATAAAATATGGTATTAATGGATTGATGGCAATGATAAGGCATCGTCTGACATGAATGTGAACTTTGTCATCCAGCAAGTGTAAATAGATTAAATGTAGGGAAATAAAGTACATACGATGTGAATGTACTTTGTGTCATTTCAGTGTGTTTAGTAGGGCGTGCCCAACTTTTGTTTTTAATGTTCCACGAAAATCTTGTCATTTTTCCTCAATTCAGCGATCTAGGGAATTTTTGGGGTTTCAAACTCGTCAACTAGAGTCATAATTTTTATGCGGAAATTATGGTTTTTTCCAGTACACATTTGTTCACGTCAAAACACGCCAATACTCTGTACTGTACAGTAAATTTTGTTGTAGCGATGTGGGATTTGTAAGTACGTACGTACGTCTTATCATTTTAATGGACTTTGTACAAAATATGGTAGTAATGTGATTGATGGCAATGATAAGCCATCGTCTTACATGAATGTGAACTTTGTCATCCGGCAAGTGTAAATAGATTAAATGTAGGGAAATAAAGTGCATGCGATGTGAATGTACTTTGTGTCATTTCAGTGTGTTTAGTAGGGCGTGCCCAACTTTTGTTTTTAATGTTCCACGAAAATCTTGTCATTTTTCCTCAATTCAGCGATCAATATCTGCCAAAGTGGTGAGACTTGATTGAGAAATCCCACAATAGAGTGCATACACACATATCCCTACTGGAAACAAATTGAGCATTTAATTTAGGATAATAACAGTCAAAAATTTGCACATGTTAGTCAAGATTAAATTTCAGTTCTTTAGTTAGCACAATTGTATTGTAGATCTAGATCTATCTTTCAATAAGTCCAAAATTATTTGTCAAAATAACACAAACGACGTCAAAATCCACATAATGAGCAGCTAAGCTCATCTAATTAATGAAAGGTCAAAATTCTTTGTAAGCTAAATTTCCCGCAAGGGCCAGCCCCATCATGCCAAAATTTTTACAAGCCCTCGGAACTAAACATCATCACAAGAAGTTGTCTCACCACAGAAGACTGACGGAGAAGGAAGAAGAGCTAGCAAATGCACGCCATGATCTTACCAGACATGAAGGAATGTTTGTTTCGAAAGTGTCCGACATCCCGGATAAGCTTCTCAAGTTCCAAACCACAACCCCATTGTGGGAACTTGAGAAACAACATGGTGAAGTGCACCATCTTGAAGAGATGTTGGTGGCGAGCAGGAAAAATGTAAGGGAGGGACTTGTTCAATTCTAAATAAAAATGCAGTTATTTACGTTTAAATATTTAATCAACAAAATCATCATCTTGCAGATGCATCGAACAGATGAAGAAGACGAATCTTTTGATCTAAACCAAGAAGGCACTCTCGCCCCTGGACTCCCTGGTATGGAGAATATTGAGCGTGTAATTCCGATCCACAAAACTCGTGATCCCGAAGTCGAAAAAATGATGAGGCTTCACGGGAAAAAAATACAAGCTCGAGCAGAGGACATCCCATTCATCCAAACGATGCCAACTGAAACATCAAAATTCCTTGATCCCGCTCTCGTAGGTCAGGGTGGACATGTCGAGGACAGAGATAAAGATAACGACTTCAAAAGGGAAATGGAACTAAGGAGAATGCTTTTCAGGCGAAACGCTCAAGGTTTAAGCAGTAGCAGTAGTGGAAGCTCTAGTGGGAGTTATAGCGAGGGTAGTGGTGATTCTAAAGGGAGCAGCGAGCTTCAATCTCCGCCATCCCCACCTGCAGATTATGATGAAGATGGGGAAGCTGTCTCAGAAAATGACGATGAAGAACCACCTCCGCTCACATCCCAGCAAGGAAAACCTAAATTGAAGGTTAAGCTAAAGAATGAATCTTCTGAAGAGCTGAACGATAAAGACCTGGCAAATAATAATAATTCCACTCCAAAACCCGAAGAAAAGTGGACAGGTTGGGTAGATATCGGGAAAATAAATGATAGTTTAGTGGAAACCAGGCGAATCCTCTTTGGAGATGTGTTAACCTTTATCCCACCTCAACAATGTAATTGTAAAGAGAACATGGAAAAATATCAAGAGGCAATGAGGAAGGAGAAGGAAAAGAACAAAAATTCTGGGTGTGGCTGTGCCATGGAAAAGTGTAATTGTCACTGCTGTTGTGATGCGGAAGTGGAACAATGTCGAGTTCAATTACCACCTTGCAATCCTCCCTCCCCTCGCAGAGATATAAATAACAATCAAGTTCCAAATGAAGAATGTAGAGAAGATGTGTCACAAAAGAAACCCAAAGATTGTGCTCCACCTCCTCCAGAATGCTTACCATCTCGACTCCCACCTCCAACTATACTTCCAATGAGTATGTTTTCCAAGTTCCCGGATCCTTGCGGGAAACAAAATCCATCAACAGGCAAACAATCCAAGTCTAGAGGGAGATCTGCTTCAAAAAGTAAAAAGAATAAAAAACCTTGCAGGAGTAAGTCTGGTAAAAGGAAGAATAAATGCAAGTCTCGAACTTGTTGCGAAGAGAGTTCCTCAGATAGCGAGTCAGAGACAGGTCTTCGTCCTGGAGCAGCCTTTCCTCAAGAGTTTCTTTGGTTTCTGTTGACGCTCAACACAACCTCCAACTTTTACAAATACCAAGCTTCCTACAATGCCACGTATTATGCAGCTTTGGAGAATGAAAGGGAGGTGAGTGAGCAGAGAAGAAATGTGACCAGAATTGATGTAGACTGTTTGGAGGAAATTGTTTGTCAAGAGGGGGAAACCGCTTTGAGAAATAAAGAGGTGGCTATTACTCTCCGACCTTTTGCCCCAGATTCGCCCTGCATCCCGCAAAATCCTTTAGTGGACTTGAATGCGTTGAGGTTGTTCTCTCAAGGAGAAAAGGAAACAGAGTGTTGTTGTGTGAGAAGAAGTGTTTGTTGTGGGAAGGGAACAAAGTGTAAAGGGGATGGAGATGCTTGCGAGGTGGAACAAGAACAAAAGGATAATGACTGCTGTCCAGTTGGTCCTCCTGCTAATTGTTCTTGTAATGCTAATGCCTCTTGTGCTCCTCAATGTACAATTACTTGTTGTACGCCGTGCTCGCCTTGTACACCCACGTATTGCGCACCTTGTCAGCCAGTGTGCCCACCTCAGGCAGTTTGCTATCATCCGCCGTCATACTGTTATCAGCCGCCGCCGCAGCTGCCGCCACCCTGCCCTTCTCCTTACGGTTACCCTCCGTACCCTTACGGGTTACCACCTTATGGATATCCCCCACCAATGCCACCTCCTCCTTTTGCGTATCCTTATGGTTACCCTTATGCATTCCCTCCAGGATATTGCTATCCTCCTCCACCTTGCGGACCCCCGCCAATGTGTGGATTTGGCCCACCTAATAATGGAGGGTTTGGGATGGGTGCGCAAGGAATGGGTGCACAAGGAATGGCCGGGCAAGGAATGGGCGGTGAAGATGATGACTCTTACAGAGAAGGTCAAGGTAGTCGAGGAGGTGGAAATGGAAGAGGAAATGGTCGTAACGTGGCTGCTGGTGCTGCTGGTGGTAGAGCGGGTCGTGACTCATTTGGAAGTGGAGGAGACCGAGAAGATCAATCTGGGCGTTCGACTGTGAATATTGTCACGAATTATAATGTTCAGCCAAACACAACATCTCCGAAAAATGGGAATAATTCAAATAAAGGTGGCGCAGGTGGTGCCAGGGGTTCACTTGACGATAGAAACAATAATAGAGTCAGCGGTGCGGGTAATGATAATGGTTACAATCTTCGTAGTGGAGAATACGGTGGTGCAATGGTGCGAGAAGGGAATTATGCTAATGAAGGGCAGCAAACGAGCAATGTTAACTTGAAGTATGTACGGGGACAAAAGAAATAAATTGTAGTTTTTGATACCCTTTCATGGTCTCGTCGTCTTGAATTTCGCTTCGTAAATTGTAACGCACAAAAACTACTTTGCTCAATACTTAACTAAGCATTACTTGGACATGCCTAAAATATTGGTACCATTTATTAATATATTTGTAAGAATGTCCTGCATCCAATTTCTACATTTTTTATTTTTCTACAACTACTACCATTTCAATAAATATAATTCGATTTTATCCGCATAATTAATTGATACTTATTTAGACACATTTTCAGCTCTAACGAGTCCAGTCAGTTAAATCAGTCAGGGATTAGTACACGTCATTTCTGTCTTCCAAGTCGAAATGAGTTTTGTCTTTTTAGATTCGTCGTCGTAATGAATCCCATACATACATACATACATATTATAAATCCCACCCACTATGTTAAACAAGTCACAAAATATGCTCCTGACAAATTCAAATCGTTTCAGTCTCATAAAATGTTAACTGGTAACTGTATCACCGTCAGTGGCGTCAGTACATATTTTCATTTTTAGCTTATCAAGTCAGTAAACTTGCTTTACAAGTCTCAATCTCAATTAATATTATCCCGTCAATTTCATGTTAATGTCATCTCCAATATCTTATAGTCAGTTTGAGTATCTTGAAGTATCGTCATTTATCAGTGTCGGCAGTAAGTCATATAATTTTTGTACGTTGGTTTATTTGTCTAACTAAAGTCATACGTTTACGTAATAGTTAGTCAGTCTTTGAACACTATTCGGTTAAAGTATTGTTGTTAAAATTTACCAGGTTTGTCCGTCGTCCACATTATTTAATACATACTCCCTCTGCTATAATGCTTCGAAATAACCTACATGTTTATCCAGTTTTAAAACATTAGGAAATACCATTTTTGACGTCATGTTTACACTACGTCGTGTCATTAAGTTTTTGTCAGTATTTTTCCTGTCAGTCATTTTCCCGTAATGTCAAGTCTCAACAATAATCATTCTCACTATCCGCCTCATTCAAAAAATTCAAAGCTTACAAAAAATTCCTATTTAACCTTTACCTTTCAAAGATACATAAAATGTAGGTGAGCTTGAGATCATTAAAAATACTTTTTATCTGAAAACCCATAATTCTTTTTTTTATCGTTTAACGCTTTCTCCTCACAGGTTTTGATAGATAAGCCAATCCCGCTTTTTCCCTTAGCTTCTGCACAAGGAATGAAGTAGGGAGGAACAATCGTGAGAAGATATTCCTTGCAATTTTCTGTGCCAAAGGGAATTGTGTGCCACGAACACGAATCATTTCCGGATGTGGTCTAGATGACACGAGTGAGCACAAAAATTACTCAAATTATCTTGATGAAAACATGGGTAAAAAATGAGTTCAATGATTTGAAACTTGAGAAGAAAATCTCTTTTTTTCACAAAACATATTCGTCACGTTTTTACGTGCTTCTCAACAATTACCTTAATTCCTCTTTTGTTTCACATTTTAAAATAGAATTTCCTTACCTATCAAGTAAATAGTCGATCATTTCAGATCCCTCATGATTCACACGAGTAACGGTATGAGCTCTTATGACAGGAAGTGTTGCGCCAGTTCTTCGAATCCCATTTTTTGTCCGAAACTGCATCGTTATCTCAAGTGGTCCGATTTTCATGTGAGAACGGATCTACAAAAAAAAATTACAAAGCTGTCAAAAAAAATTCTACAACATTACACTCACGCTATTAAATTAAACTGTTTTTGTCAACCCACCAAAGTGTAATTTCCAAAAAGCTGCATCTCCGCGTCCCCATCCCTCTGCACTCTACTCAACCCTTCAATCCTTCCCCCTCCGACATCTTGTTTAATTCGTCTTCTTATCCGTTGCAACAATTGTTGCTGATTTTTCTTCTGATTTTGTCGCCTCTTCTGTTGCAACAGTTGTTTCCTCTTTTGATTCCGAATTTTCCGTAATTTCTGCTGCCTCAGTTGCTGCCTGCGACGGCGCAGCTGTTGAAGTCGTTGTTGTTGCTGTCGCTTGTTTCCAAATCCGAGTCCATTATTTATTCGAGTGACTTTCTGGTTTTGAATGATTTTCTTTCTTTGCTGCTTAAATTTGTTCGCCATCGGACGAAAGAATGCAGGCACTTGACGTTTTACAATACCTCCAACACGAACAGGACGTCGACGACGCATACCGGAAGTACCTAAGGACATGAGAGGCTGCTCTCTTTCACTACAAAAAGGATATTAAAGGATGCCGACAATTAGCCAAGAGGGATTAATGTGGGAATAACTACAAGTGAAACTTTTTTCCCATGATTAAAAATAGAGAAGAAAACAGGAAATGAGAGTAGTTTAACCGGATAAAGCAAACTACAAACCGACTTACGCCACTTGTCCTCTTGGAAGTAC